>JAHDVE020000766.1:0-34659 GCA_022606495.2 Halesus radiatus
TTTGCGTTTTTTGTACCAGCACTAGCGGCATGTTGGTATTACTAGGCATCGAATTATATGCATTAGAATTGATTTAAAAAAAAGTGTCTTGATACGGCCAGTACTCAAAAATGGCCGAAAACATATTTTCGTAATTTGCTAACTCAAACAACGTTATAAATGAATTTTATTTAAATTCTACAAGGGTAGTTAGGAAACTATACAAGTAATCTTTTAAATTACATGAAATAAATACCAAAATGTTGAAATTGGACGTTTTACCTACAACTCCAGTAAATATTTCATTTACAGTATGAGGAACTTTTTTTCTTTCAGTGTCTTCACCCAGGAGGCCCTGACGGAAATAATTTCTCGCTAGGCCAATCTCATCTTTGGGGATGCTGTGTAGAGAGTCTTTTAGAAGATAGGAAGGAGTGAACCCGGGTCTTGAAGAGACTCATGTTGTAGGAGGGAGGAAACACGGAGGCCGGCAAATAATTACATAGCCGAGGTTTTGAACACAATAACGAGTCGTAGATGCGACCCGTAAAATACTTTTTAAATTTTTTTTTTTATATGAATACCGCACAATAGTCTCAACTGCTCCCATCCGTCTGGAGCCAGTGAGATTATGGCATCCGCAATTGGGGAATGTTGTGAGGCTGAAGGTATTGGGTAAGGGAAGGAGAAGGGGAGGGGGAAAGTGGGAAAATACCTGGCTATTCAGATCTGGTCACCAAACACGGCTAAAAACCATTTTAAGCAACGTTTCAATTCTGAATGGTGGAACGTGCGCAAATATACCATATATTATTTTTAAATTAATTATTTGTGAAACATCACAAAATAATTAAATAAAATTTAACATAATTTTGGATTTGAGGCAAAAATAGTCACCTGAAGCTAATAATCTTTTGTCTCATCAAAAATTATAGTAAATATCTAGTACGGATTAGAAGTAATTTATTTATTTTTGTTTTACGTTATGAAGTATAGGCCATTAAAGGAATTAATTTGTCGCGATTTTGGATGCACCTTTAACACCTTATGCACCTTTGGGGGCTAACAATGATTTAAAAAAAGGTTTTCACCGTTTACTTTGAAAATATAATGAAACATAAAATTAAAAATTTAAACTCGTATATAAAATTACCATTATGGTGGATTTTAAATTAAATTAAAAACGACCAATTTACGCTGGAACACAAATTTGCCGTACGTAATTTAAAATATGAACCCGAAAAAAGGTTTTTTTTTTAAAACGTTTTGTTTTTATGTTTTGATTTACGTAATCACATTTACATAGCAAATATGATATATTTTTTAAAAAGTACGATAAATAAAGTGGTCTCTAAAATTATGATTTTTTTTCATGGCCTATACTTCATAATTTAAAACAGAAATAAATAAAATACTTCTCAAAATTAAGTTATGTATGAAACAGGCAGCGCAGCCGTACCTCGTAAGAAATATTGTTTATTTAACTAAAAAGATAAACATATCTCAGATGTTCGGTAGCATTCTTAAGCATTTCTATGATGACGTATCTTTAAATAAAGTCCTTTATTATAATTTGTTTGTATAAAATCAACGTTTGCGTGTCTAATTTCTACAAGGTTAAATTATGCCCACGACCGTGGGACTTTCAATTATTATTTGGCGCCAAAACCCATATTAAAGCAGTTGTTTGCAAGGGTTCACAATCGTGTGTAGAGATAAGAATAAATACCGCATTTACACTTGTATAGGCACTGTACAGTACGTGAACGCCGCCTGACAGTCTAGCATTTGGACGTTTTGTACCTACACCTATACGCCAGGGAGTCGTATAAACTGGGGTATGAGCTCATGAACTGGGAGTCGGCTCTTAAAATGTGCCGGATCTTAAATGAGCCGTCGTTCAATTGAGCGGTACGAAAATGTTGAGTTCTTATCGTATTGTTAGTAAAAAATCAGTCATGACCCATCGCTAGTTGACATTTCACCGGGACAATACATAAATTATCTATATCTCAGTTCCTACTTTGGCCATCTGCAAAGTTAATCGTATCGGGCCGAACCATTTCCAAGGGAAACATATTAATTTACAAACGCCACGGCTTATTGGTCGTTCGTCGGTCGATAGTTGGGTAGACCGATACATAGGTAGGTATTAATTGTTTTTGTGTTTAATATTAGTTGTTATTATTGTGACAGCTGTTTCGGCGTTTAAGGCCATTAAGGCCATTTTCAAACTGTATAGTACAGGACAGTTTGAACTTAATAATAACATTATTAAATTTGATTTACATTAAATTAAAAAAAAACATAGGTAGGTATATTGTGTGTATTGGTACAAATGTGCACACTTCCGATAGCGATGTCCGAACTGATGAAGCGTAAATAAGAATCAGTTTTGCAGTGTGTTCTTTTTATTAAAATTTAAAAATTGACAATTTTTATTTCCCATTGAATTTTATTTTCTGAAATCGAAAAACCACCTCTCAATATGCTGTATGCAAACAATGCATCTGGGTGAGTACTGCATTCATACTAAACTTTGGCTGCTTTTCCTATAACTCCAAATTCAAAATTCATTTTTCCATTTTCTCAGTCACTGCACCACCCCCATTCTCGATTGTCGCCAAGCAGACAAGCCTATGTGCCTCTTCAGCTGAGGGGCATAAGTGCGTATATCGCGTGCAGTCTCCTTGTGGTCAGAAGCCGATAGTGTTCACCGCTGTTCCGTGGGATTAGGAGCGGACTTGTACGCCGGACGATTGGTACACTGCTACTGGGTGCAAGATCAAAGGGGTAAATTTGACAAAATTTTTCAGATTTGTAAAAAAAAACACCTATTTTTTAATCTGTAAATTCTATATATTCCAGTAGTTATCATGTCAGGTCATTTAAAATTATCTGTAATCGATATTAATGTTTTTTTTTTTTTTTTTTCACCACAAATAAAAAATAATGATATCCTCACTGGGATTTTCCGTGCTGAGGATTTCATTTACAAAAATACGTGATGGCTGAAAAAAACAATTGCAAGTTGAGCTGTTTTAAGTGCAGTTGAATGGTTTCAGTGTCAGTCTGTATTTGGTGTTAATATATAACCGGCGTTTTAACTAATTTTTAATTTTATTATTGTTGTTGTGATTTTTGAAGGAGGGTGAGATTTTGTTGTAGAGTTTAGTACTATAGTATAAAAAACTTTTTTTTCCAAATGTTGTGTTAGTGGTTCCTTATTTTTGACTCTGAGATCTAGTGTTTCTAATATATGTGTGTTATTTCTTATTTTTTTGTATTTACGATTGTAGAGTAGTATTGTTTAACTAATATATAACTAATGTTTTGGTTTAAAAAAACATATTCATTGGCAAATCCAACATTAATGTTTGTGTAATAGTATTAAGGGGTGGGTGTACATGTGCGTATAGATTTTCGTCCATTCTCTTTTACTAAATCTAACAGAGTAAATAAGAACTTAGGCATGTAACCGTTATTTTATTTGCGAATGAATGCACCTCGACAGCCTGCAGGCAACTCGCATTACCCTGCAAAGTATTAGTATTTACTCTTCGGAAAGCAAATCTGCTAATAATCAACTTGTCCTTTTTGCAATTGTGCGGAATTTATAGCATTTTTTCTTAAGCTGTGGTAATAGATATCCAAACTAATCCAAAGTGTCAATAAGTAAAACAGTGAATAAGAAAAAGGTTTAGCTTGTTTACAAAAAATGATTAGTCAAAATCAGATGAAAGAAACGTGGACGGAATTGATTATTATCGATCGCTCTAATGTATTATATAATTTAATAAACTGTTCATGCATTATATAATGTAATTAGTTTAAAATACAGTAAAAAAACGCTTATCTGTGGAATGTAATGCGATAGTTCTGATTATTCTTTTTACTACTTCAATTTTGATTTTTTCCTTAAAATCTTCAAATGATCGCTCGCCGCCAGTCAATACACGAATGATGACGTCATGTATTCGAACAATGCGTGAACCCGCCTGGTGCCAAATTTAGGATTTCACGCGTTTTGCATGCAACTGTCAAAATGGTAGGCAAGTTTTGGCTACATGACATGTCTCTTATATATATATATTTTTGAGTGATTGGTCTTGAGATAATAATGTTGAATTCATTAAATAGATCAGTGAAGGCCCATTTTTTAAACTCTCCCCTAAATGAATACCCAGTTCTCCCCTGCTACACTATTTAGTTTGGTAGCCAGGGGCGGGTAGGCGCTGTTAGTGGAGCAGTGAGCAGACAGAACTGGCATAGCTGAACCGAGCTGTTACTGTATCCACCCCCACCACCGCTAGATGTGCCGCGCCAATATCGGAAAGCTCCATTCCTGAAGCTTTTCGCTGGACGAAAAAACGATCAAGATCATATGATTTTTTTTTTGTTTCGCAAAATAGTAAAATCTCCTCCAAGCTTTTTCGAGCTAACGGGACTATGGCTTCCCAATAAAATTGGGGTGTGATGTTGTGAGACTGGAGGTGATGTGGAAGGGGAAGAGATGAGCAAGAAGAAGGTGGAGAAGTATCTGGCAATTCAGATATTTTCTTTTTTTTTTCCTAATTACCAAATAATATAATTTTAACATTTTAAGAAGATATCTGTACATACATAAAAACGAATGTTCGTCTATCTGTCCTCGAATTTCTCGAAAATTACTTGACCGGTTTCGCTGAAAATAGCACAGTTTATTCCTATTAGTGCCGGGAAGGTTTAAAGTTTGAATAAAATCAAATATGTAAAACTGTTGCTATAAAGTTTTATAATTAGTACGAAAAACATTAAATCCACCATGTTGTATGGAGGTTAGCCCATAGATATACCACTCTGGTTAGCCACAGATTACATATTCTAAAGAAGAAGGTTTGTATTGATAGAATATTTTCCAAACGGAAAACACAATTAAGGTGCCTTCTTAAAATCTTTATTATTTAGATGTATTTAAAAAAAAAAATGTTCTGAAAGAAATAAAAGTTTCAAATTTTTTATTTGTTTAGAGATAGTAATAGTCCTCACAGGGCATTACTTTCACTGTCAAATCAAGTATGGCACCTAAACTACAAGCGAGAATTCAAAACTTCATAACTTTATTCGTTATAGAATATTTTTTTAGTCCTCCTTACTAGGACACCTGTGTTGAGGTGAACTAGGTTTTGAATAAGGGAGTTTCAGCGACTTGTATATTTCAACTTCAAGGTTTGAGTGGGATATTTTCAGTAACTTCTATTTTTAATGATTCCTTAAGTCAATTCCTTAATTTTCCTGGAACTAATATAGGTAGTTATTAATTGATTTGATTTGTTTAATACTAGGTGGGAATTTGTTGTATACCTTTACATCGAAAAATCAATGCTTCTTTGTCTAAAGGTAGTATTACACTTAGTTACATTTAGCTTGTCTCTTTGCTTTGTTCTGGTATTATGATGATGTGAGGTGTTTACCTTTTTGTCTTTTTGAGATGATGAACCAGAACATTTTTGGCAGAAGATTTTTTTTTATATATAGGAACTTTAAATTGTTAAAGATTTTTATTGTTAACGTCCTTATGGGGACCTTTAAAATGATCTTTATGGTGCATTTTTGAGTTATATTTAATTGTTTCATGTTATTTGATACTGCTGAGTTCCATCCTTATATTCCAAATTACTAATTATCCCTCGGACAATATATTTCCTAATTTTGCAAGTATTTTTGTGTTTTATTATTGTGACAGCTGTTTTGGTGATTAAAGTCATTTTAAAATTTGGAAACAACGAGGCTAAAACCTTACATTTAGAAAGAAGCGGTTTTAGATTATATTTAATGGAATAACTAGTGATAAACAAAAGTACTAATAATCCTAATATAACGTTAATAAATCAAATATGAAAAACTATCTATTCTCCACTTCTAAGCATTTTCACGAAACCGAAACAATACAATTCCTTAAAGTAATTCAGGGAATTACTACGCACCTTTTCAATCATTATATTCAATAGCATTCACGTCATTATAAAACAATTAAGAAAAACCTTCCATCAATAAATGCGGAAAAAACAGATTTCAACTATAAGTGCCTCACAGAATTTTTTTTTAATTATCACAATTATTTCCCGAGTAATTCGGTTTTAACCGAAAATATTAATAAATCGTTTCAAACACTTATTATTTGTTTTATAATGACGTGAATGGTATTTAAGTCAATGAGTTTAATTTTTTTTATTTTTATGTTAGTATTGTACAAGAGTTCCCAACTGCTCCCAGCCGTGTGGAGCCAGTGAGACTATGGCATCCCCGATTAGAATATGTTGTGAGGCTGAAGGTTGTGTGGAGGGATGAAGGAGATGGGAAAAAGGAAGGTGGCGAAGTACCTGACTATTCAGATCTAGTCACTAAACACGGCTAAAGCCATTTAAAGCAACGTTTCAGTACTGAAAGTATCTACCACTCTGGAACGTGTAATAAATATACTATATATTATTTATAATGTATAAATTGTGAAATAACACAAACCAAACAAATAAAATATAGTTACGCGTGATTTGAACCCGCGACCTACGGATTCGTAGCCGGATATCATAACCACTCAACCACGCAGGCCTTCATGAGTGAATTATTTTAAGGAAATATATTACTTAGGTTTCATGAAAATGCTAAAAGTTGAAGAAAAGATAATTTTCTTATTGAAGTTATATTTGGATCATTATTTAAAACTGTCATCGATAAAAGCGGGGAGAAACAGATTTCAAATGTAAGCACGTCACATGATAAATAATTTTAATTATCACAATTATTTTCTGAGTATTCCACCATTTACCGAAAATATTAATTGATCAATTCGAACACTATGAATATTAAAATTGGATAGTACTGAATAAAATCACGCAGGTAAGTCTACTCAGCGTGGCTTAATCACAGTTTTAAAATTGCTTCGAATATCGAAACAGCTTTCTCTTTTTTTTTTACATGAATACCGCACAAGAGTCCCAACTGCTCCCAACCGTCTGGAGCCAGTGAGACTATGGCATCCTCAATTGGGGAATGTTGTGAGGCTGAAGGTATTGGGGAGGGGAAGGAGAAGGGGAAGAGGAAGTTGCTAACACGGCTAAAAGCCATTTCAAGCAACGTTTCAATTCTAAATGGTGGTCTTTCACCAGAGCGATACTGAGAGTATCTTCCACTCTGGAACGTGCGCAAATATACTATATATTATTTTTGAATTAATTAATTGTGAAAAAACACAAATTAATTAAATAAAATTTACTTGCACACGTCGGGATTTGAACCCGCGACCTTCGGATTCGCAGTCGAGAGCCTTACCCCTCGACCATGGAGGCCGTCATTAGCTGTCACAATAATAAAAAAGAATAACAGAACTTATTAATGACATTGAATTGTATGACAATCACCTTTGAGTGATTTAGTGTACAGATGCATGTTGAATAAAAATGGTTTACTGTTATATTTAACTGAATTTATTTAAAGTGAATATACACACAGATTATTAATTGTATTTTTAAACTGTTACGTGGGACCGTTACTTTGAAGAAATACCCAGAACCACAAACTGTCAGATCTTAGCTTTGCTCTTGGTGTTGCCATCGCTAGGTTCATTAATATTAATTTTTACGGTGCGTGGCTACCACATCATTAAACTTAATTTATTTTAAAGAAAAAAAAAAAAAAAACTGATATGAATATAATTTTCAAGACAATATAAGTAAAAACGTACTTTAGTCGTAAAAGTAACTAATAAACGTTTTTCTTATTTTTTAAAGTCTCTATGTGTAGTTATTACATTATAGGGACTTCTTATAATCAAAAAGGTACCACTTACAGTATTAATTTTTACACTGTAACAATCTTTTAATACTCTATACTTAAAAATGGTGGTTTGTCTTTTTTATATGAATACCGCACAAGTCCCAACTGCTCTCAACCGTCTGGAGCCAGTGAGACTATGGAATCCCCAATTCTAGAATGTTGTGAGGCTGGAAGCATTTGTGAGGGGAAGGAGATGGGGAAAAAGCAGGTGCGGAAGTACCTGGCTATTCGGATCTAGTCACCAAACACGGCTAAAGCCATTTCAAGCAAAGTTTCAATTCTAAATGGTGGTCTTTCACCAGGGCGATACTGAGAGTATCTTCCACTCTGGAACGTGCACAAATATATTATACATTATTTTTAAATGAATTAATTGTTAAACAGCACAAATTAATTAAATAGAATTTACTTGCGCACACCGGGATTTGAATCCGTGATCTTCGAATTCGTAGTGGAGAGTCTTACCCCTCGACCATGGAGGTCTGTCTATCTGTCCACGACTTTATTGAAAATTACTAGACCAGTTTCGCTCAAAATAGTACAGTTTCGTTCTTGTTAGTCCCGGGAAGGTTTTAGAGAGTAGTTTGAATGAAATTCAATATGTAAAACTGTTGCTATAATGTTTTAAAATTAGTAGGAAAAACATCGAAGCCGCCATGTTTTATTGAGGTCAGCCCATAGATATACCTCTCTGGTTAGTTACAGATTAGATATTCAAAACCAGAAGGTTTGTTTAGATAGAATATTTTATAAATGGTAAACACTAGTAGGTACCTACTTAAAAAACTTATTTAGATATTTATTAATAAACATTTATTTTGAAAAAATAAATGTTTCAATGAAATAATTTTTTAAGTTGCTTCTTTTTTTAGAGACACTGATAGTCGTCACAAGCCTTACTTCCGTTATCAAATCGATTATTGGACCCAAACGACAAACAAGAATTCACAACTACGTAATTTTGTACAGCAAAAAAAATCCCGGGCAAGGCCGGATACACATCTGATAGATATATATAAATTTACGGAGGAAGCGTGCTGTGTATTCCGGTAAATGATGAAACAAAATGCCAACATAAATCGCCAATCAGTTCAGTTACCAGTAGTTGAATTTATATATATAATTAATTTAATTTCTCCTGATTGTAGTGCTTGGCTATACTGCTGTGGTAAGTAAAAACACAGTATCTTCCTTAGGAGTCTCAAGGAAGATACTGTGTTTTTACTTACGACGGCAGAATATATGCATTACTATTATTGAAGGGTGTGCCCAGAGCTGCAATACAATTTCGCCCATTTTTCTTTCAATTTCCCTCGATTTCTACGGTTTTTCTCTCTACCTCTTCATTCTGGAATGCCCCCCGTAGTCTGTAGGACTGGTGAGCTGTGTCTGTCCGCTGGATGGTTAGTACCAAGCAGTCGCACGTAGGCGTCACCCGCGTCCATGGGACCCTCCGCCGACAGAGATATGCCCGCTCCCCCGGCCACAACCTAACCCGACAGTGGCGAGTTCCAGTAAAGCCAGTGTTTCACAGAACCCCGATAGAGCCGTACCGTTCCCCGTATGATGTAACTTCCACAATCCTCAATGGATTTTAGTGTCGTTTATTTTGTTTGATTAATCATTAATTAATTAATAACATTTTGCGTGTGTTGTGATAAGTCTAGTATTTAAATTATTCAATTAATATTTGTAGTGCGCTTCAGTTTCGAATGTTGTGATCTGTGCTAAGGAAAATCAAACTGAACTATGGATATTTGATCTCTACACGTTGTAGGTTAACTCAGTGCCAAGTTTTGGAATATATGCACGTATGTATTGCACGTTTTCTTGCTTTTAGGTTAAGTTGTGCTAGACCTAACGATTTTCCGCCGGGTTGGACATAACCTCAAAAAACCACATACCCGTCTTTAAAAAACGCCGGAATGCCTCAAAAATCATCGGAAAACTATCTATAATGAACCCCGCTTTAAAATACACTCAAATATCCTTCAAAATATACGAATACCCTTATATTTCCACTTGAATACATTTATCTGGAACTCAAGGATTTTTCCTCTTTCGCATTTTATTTTCAAAGAGCTAAGTTAACGAATTTTACACATCTTATTCGAAAAACTGTTCTACAAAACTCTTTTAACAACGTTGAAAACTCTAAAATATTGCCAGAAAATTAGCCGAAACGCATTAAACGTTATTTTTCAGTATATTTTGAAGTTCAAGCTAAAATAATTACTTCTGCACATTAATTACGCTATATTCTTGTCTGTCAAACGAAACTAAGCATAAAAGTCATTTAGCTATATTGAAAATACTGAAATACTTTCAGAAAAATCACTTGAAACGCAATAATAGTGTAACATTTTGAATTGAAGCAAATCAACTGATTCGCACTAAATTATCAGAGAGTTTAATTGACAAACTAAACATGTAGAATATTATTGTAACTCGTATACAAAACTACCCGCTAATACTGAAGGTCTTGAGGAAAACTGTGTGAAATGCTATTTTTAAGTGAATTATTTTCACTTTTAAATAACTCGTTTGCATTAAATCATCAGAATGTTCAATTAAAAAACTAAATACAGTATATTCTTGTAACTGACGCGAAATAAACTTGCGTGAAGCAATTACTGCAGAATATTTTTATTGAATATTTATGTATATGTGTCACTGAAATACTTCGTCAATGCTAATATAATGATGAAATACTAATATTCATTTAGTCGCGTGGTGTCGGAATGTGTTCGCCCAGCGTTCGGCGTTCAGTCAATCTCACCAACACGCATCGTGCTAATGTGATTGAACGGTGTTTTGAAAGTGTCGCGAATTTATCATATAAATTGTCAATATCCTTGGTAAATGTTTGCCGACAGCGAACTGTGAAATTCCGACTAAATCTAAGAAACGATACAGACATACTTATTCGAATTAAGGTTATTCATCAAATTAATCTTAGTTACTATCCGGTTTTGCTGGAATTCTTACAATATTTTTTTCTCATTGACAGGTTTTCGTATTGATTATTATTAGTACAGCTGAAATATCAAACTGGAAATTTTTCGTCGTCTTAGAAAATCAACGCATGAAAATTTGATGTTCAATAAAAAAATCGTATTTCGAGTATTTTTCCATCATGAGCTATGGAGCTCATATTTCTAACTGAAATAATTCGTCGACCCAGAAAAAGCTGTGTAATTTCATGACGCGAGAGCTCACCATTTCACAGTTTGTTGTGAAAAATTAGAACAGCTTTCAATAGTAATTTGTAAAGAAACTGAATACTTATTTAGGTATATAAATTATTCCTTGTGTCACTCTGGACAAAATGGTACATACTCGTAGATGAAATTTGAAAATTTATGTTTTATTTCATCAGGATTTTTTTTTTTTATTATCAAAGCGTTTCTTGTTTTAGATTCCGAATTAGAATCAAAATATGAACACATCATCTCATGTAATTTAGTGTAATTTTCAATGTACTTTCTTTCCTTAAAAAAAAATAATATTTCACGTTCGTTCCAATCGTATTTTTTAAATATAAATATATGTACAATGTTATGTGATATATTTATTAGAACTTTACAATAATTACAATAAATGTATTATTTCTATAGCGCCGTTTTCGTGGAAAAATCACCTCAAGGGCGCTTTGCAATTAATACAATTAAAAAAAAACCTTACACAGCGTATTAAGAAACGTCCCTGACTTACTTTTAACCAGTGACAAAAAAAAGTTTCACATTCACTGGTCACTTCAAGTAACCCCCAAAATCCGCACTTCGACTCTACCTGTCAAACAAACGAATTTTTTGTTTTTAAATTAAATTTTATTTTAAATTGTTACTCCAAATAAGGTCAGGAATCACTGGAAAAAGTAAGTCGGGTACCCTGTATCATATATATTAATTGTTTTTGTAACAATTATTTTTATAAACAATAATTATTAGCCTGAAACACTCATCCAACTTGAAAAAACCTTCCGTGAAAAGATAAATGTCGCCGACAGGACTCGAACCTGCACCCTTCTAATTATTAACAGTAATTATTGAATGAAACACTAGTATATATTGATTAACTTGGCGGGTTTGCGATAAGCCGACGTAGCTCAACGGTAGAGCATCTGACCGGATATCAGAAGGGTGCAGGTTCGAGTCCTGTCGGCGACATTTATCTTTTCAAGGTTTTTTCAATTTGGATGAGTGTTTCAGGCTAATAATTTTTGTTTATAAAAATAATTGTTACCCTTTGCGCTATGCACAAAAATCTTGTCTTAAAAACTTTAGTTTATCAATTAATAATTGTTTTTGTGTTTAATTCGTAGAACTCCATTTAATGTTTTTTAAAAATTTATGTAAATCAAATTTAATAATGTTATTGTTAGGTTCGGCAAATATTTTTAATAATAATTATTGCGACAGCTGTTCGGGCGTTCAAGGCCATTTTCAAACTGCCTTTGAAACAGCTTTTCTTCAGTTTTAAAATGACATTGAACGTCGAAACAGCTGTCACAATAATAAAAACTAAAAGTACTTGCAGAACTTAATAATAACATTATTAAACTTGATTTACATTAAATAAAAAAAAAAATAAAAAAACATGTGTTCAGAAAGTTGAAAAACGTCAGTGAATGAATTGGTTGAGGTAGTTCCAGTTGATGAAACGGGACTCTCGAATAGACTAAAGATTTCAAGTTCGAGTCTCAGACTCAACCCAATCTTTTTATTTTATGTTTTTTTTTTTAAATCCATTTTTTTTTAAATATTTACGGATTTCTGATTCGTAAAAATCAGAACAATCGCTTGTGACCATGCTGTTAAATTTCCATATAATGTCGGTCTTCTGTTTCGATATATGCAGAAAAAAACATCACCAAGAAGCATTTTGTTTTATTTTATTTTGTGAAATTTAGGGTCAAATATTGAAATGTTTTCTTATCAGAGTTTAAACAACTTAATTTGCCACATTAAAAAAAAATAAAAAATTATTAAGTAAGAAAAAATTACAAATCAAAGCATTTTTAAACCCTTATCGGAATAAAAATGCACAATTCAGGACTAACTAACTATCTAATTAACCATCACGCCGTTTTCTCGAAGGAGTAGGCATAGAGGAAGGACCGCCAAACAACTCGATCTTGGCATATACTTCTTGCTTCACTCACATTCATACAACGTCTCATATATTCTCTTCTGTTATTCCGACTTCTGACATGGCCCGACTCAAGTGTTTGATTCACTTGATAGTGCCATGTCTTCGTCGGGCATCCCCGGTTTCTTTTTCCATTCACATTCGCGTCATATATTCTCCTTACACTCCTTTCTTGGTTCATTCGCTCTACATGCCCAAACTATCTAAGCGTCCCTTTCGTAATCTTGCTCATCATGCATATGGTACATCAGTCTTGCATTCTTTACGATTCTCAACATTTTTCACACTATCATACATGCTTTTACCACATCTCAGAGATCTCATTTCTATAGCATTCGGTCTACTTTCATCCTTCCTCTGCCAATTCATGCCTCATTGCCATCCATCAGGACTCTTATCAGCACTCCACTGTGGACTGCTAGTTTCGCTTCTTTAGACAGCTTTTTATTTGTGCCAACCGCGTTCGGTCCAACATTAATAGAGTTTCCTGCATTCACCCTTCTTTCAATATCTCTATCAGTCTTTCCATCTCTCGTAAACATATTTCCCAAATACGCAAACTCATCGACCTGCTCCAATATTATCCAATTAAGGGCCAGCACTAAAAAAATGGTTATAAACATCACCTTGCAGGTTGCTAACGGATTCAACATCACAAGTGATTTACCTGTAAATGATATGTGGGTAGTTAGAAAAATGTATAATCTTTAAATTCCATGAAATACATCCCACAATATCTGAATTGCTTTCACCAGTTTTCAAACTGGTGAAAGCAATTTTGAACGTTTTACCTAAAATTGCACTGCGAATTTCATATACAATTTAATAGATTATTTTCTTTTAAAACCTTATGCATTTTCCTAATTACCCATACAAAAATTACAGATAAATTATTCATTGAATTCCTTCAGTTAGCAACCCGCAAAGTGTGTATTTTTGGGTGCTGCCCATTAAGGGATCTATAATATTCAGGGGCGATAAAATTATGAAATCAAAAACACACTGTTATTGCTTTAAATTTAAAATAATTATTTATGAGTTAAGAATTAAATATTTTATTGATTATTTCAATTTATTCGCAGTTAAATATCACAGAATTGACGCTTAATTTCAATGAAATGGATTTTATTTCAAATTTACGCGCAAAGCGTAAAACTGGAATTTTTTGCGAAGAATATAATTGAAATAAGCATACGTCTTAAATCTGTATTATAATATCCGGGTCGTGTACGCACCCGACAGACTTAATCCACTTCGTAAAATTCGAAAGAAATCACGTACTCCTTATGCAGGTGGCGCCAAGGATGAAATTCCCGGCTGTGCGGCCTCACCTAAATCTAAGGATCTTTTTTTAAATCAAAAAGTATAGTAAATAAGTACGGAGTAATTTATTTATTTTTGTTTTACATTATGAAATATAGGCCATTAAATGAATTGATTTTTTGCGATTTTAGAGTCACCTTTAACAATTATTTGGGGGCTAACGGTGGTTTAAATAAAGTTTTACCTCGTCTGCTTTGAAAATATAATGAAATATGAAATTAACTATATGTTTAAAATATTAAAATTAGCATTATGGTGAACTTTAAATTAAATTAAAAACGACCAATTTACGTCGGAACATATATTTGCCATACATAATTTAAAATATCGACCCAAAAAACGTATTTTTTTTAAATGTCTTGTTTTTATATTTTTATTAAAGTAATGATTTTTTTTTTAAATTACGATAAACCCGCAAATCATTTTCTAAGTTGCATCTAAAATAATGATTTTTTTTTAAAAATTACGATAAACCAGCAAATCATTTTCTAAGTTGCATCTAAAATAATGATTTTTTTTTAAATTACGATAAACCAGCAAATCATTTTCTAAGTTGCGTCTAAAATAATGTTTTTTTTTTTTAAATTACGATAAACCCGCAAATCATTTTCTAAGTTGCATCTAAAATAATGATTTTTTTTTATTAATGGCCTATACTTCATAATTTAAAACAAAAATAAATAAAACACTTCTCATCCATATTCGATATTTACTGAACCTTTAATAAAAAAATATTTACGAGTATATCATTCAGTTTGGGTGGGTATTTTGGCCTCAAATCCAAAATCAAGTTATGTATGAAACAGGCAGCGCAGCCGTTCCCCTTAACAGGGTAAATGCAGAACAAAATATAAGTCAAATTTAATAATGTTATTATTAAGTTCTACAAGTATTTTTAGTTTTTATTATTGTGACAGCTGTTTCGGCGTTCTAAGCCATTTTCAAACTGCGGTTAATCCACATTGTGACGTCTTATTTATATGATTTTATTCACTCATCTTTTCTGATTTTCAGTAAGTTTATTTCTTGGTATGGTTTTTTTGTGGGGGTGTCTGGGTTATAATTGAAAAGTTTTTTTAATAACTTCATTGTGTATTATTTGTAATTCGTTCAAGCATGTAATGCGGTTAGGTATTCAATAACTAGTATAGATAATTTACCAGTTATTTATTTTAACATACTTCCTGCCCAACGTGTACAAGGCAAAATCTTGTAAGTTATTTCTTTCAAATGTTCAATTCGCGACATACAAATTTTTTGTCCGGTTTCGTCCAATTAACGTTCATTAAATTGTCAATTTATGCATAAGTCTAATTGTTCCCGGCGTGTTCACTTGCACTACTGTACAGTACAGTACCTACAGTCCCGTATGATTGTGTTGCGTGTGATCGCTCTCGCTAATGTTGTATTGTACTGTCGCACAATTATTGCGTTGAGTAATTTAACTGTATATCATTGCGCTGACTGGCAAATTTTTTGGAGTCAAACTAACTATCACGTCGTGTCCTCGGAGGGGTGGGAAGTGATTATGGACTACCACACAACTTAACAACTCTGTCTTGATGCACACTATTTGCTTTATTCACATTCACGCATCGTCTCATACGTACCAGTGGCGTGCAGTACATAAAGGCTAAAAAAACGAACCATAAAAAAGTAAAAAAGTAACATGAAAAATTTACTGAATCACTTAAACGTATTCATACATTTTTATGAAGTACCTGAAATTAGTAAAAAAAATAAGCGATTTTTAAATAGTGGATACCTACTCATAATATTATAAATATATTTAACAAGTTTAAAAAAATAAAGAAAAAAAATTGGACCACAACAAATTCATAAATATTTATGCAATATCCAAAATAAATCAATAAATCAATACCGGTCAGTGGCTGAGTTGGCATCGCGTCTGGGTCTCACCCAGGCGTCGTGAGTTCAATTCCTCGGCTGGCTAAATCCTCCATTACGAAACAAGCAACATCTTCCGCTTACTGTGATGGTAGTAGGAGATTTTCAAATTATTCGTAACCAGGGAATATTTGTCTTTCTTTAAAAAAAAATGAAAATTTAAAATCATTAATAACTAAAAAATCTTTCGCTGCCTTTTTTTCTTTTATAAAAAAGAATTTCCAGGGCGGTCGGTGTGCGTTTTTTTTAATACAAATCTATAGTTTTATTCCAAGCTTAATGAAATTTTCACGTGAAATGTCTACGTGAGATTTTAAAAAATCTCCCCTTCCTCCTTTCACACCCCTTAAAGGAGAATTTTGGTACTTCGTGGTGAAATTTTGCTCATCTGACCTGGTAGCCATTTAGAGAGATTCTTTTAAAAGAAGTACATCCGTATAACCTGATAATAGGTATTTGAACTACTCATTTTTTAATAAAATTAAGTCAAATTTAATAATGTTTTTATTAAGTTCTGCAAAATATTTTAGTTTTTAATTATTATTGCAGCTATTTTGATATTGCCATTTTCAAACTGTGGTTTTTAACTTTTAACTTTGACGGTGTTAGAAATGTTTGGGGTAGGGGCAGGGGTTACTTTAAAAACCCCGGGCAACGCCGGGTACTTAA
The DNA here is from genome assembly GCA_022606495.2 of Halesus radiatus. Taxonomy (NCBI): domain Eukaryota; kingdom Metazoa; phylum Arthropoda; class Insecta; order Trichoptera; family Limnephilidae; genus Halesus; species Halesus radiatus. The sequence goes on from JAHDVE020000766.1 coordinate 16,846, forward strand.
GCTATTATAAATAATACTAAGTGCAAAAAAGCCTGAAATTTTGAATAATTGATAAACGATTTTTCCAAGTTTTTAAATAGATAAATTAAGTTATAATACTTAATAATATACGACTAATTCGTATTTTACTGCTATTATACAATGTTTTAAGTTATGGTCTAATTATTTAAGCGAAAATCCCTCACCAAATACGAGAACCTTGTTTCTTTATGGCGAGGAACAGCTATATTATGTTTTTGTTATACTATATGAATCATCTTTTATTTATATACTTAGTGTAAAAAAAATATATATTTTCAAAAAAATTTTTCGTTTCATCATCATCAGCGGAAGACGCAGATTTAATTCCACCCGAACTTGAAAGACTACACGCAGCTTACCTTTGCCATTGAGCAATGCACGCCAATGATACTGTAATCCGGGATGGAGCCGATCAAAAAATGACGTATTTTTTTCTTCATTTACGCTGTTAAGAGGAACGGGTGCGCTGTCTGTTTCACACATAACTTAATTTTGGATTTGAGGTCAAAATACCCATCCAAACCGAATGATATATATTTTTTTGATTAAAGGTTTAGTAAATATCTAGTATGGATGAGAAGTATTGTATTAATTTTTGTTTTAAGTTATGAAGTATAGACCATGAAAAAAAAAAAAATTTTAGAGGCAACCTGTAAAATTATTTTGCAGGTTTATTGTATTTTTTTTTAAATTATCCTATTTTCTATGTAAATATGATTAAGTAAATAAAAATATTAAAAAAACTCATTTAAAAAAAAAGTTTATGTACGGCAAATTTGTGTTCCAACGTAAATTTGTAGTTTTTAATTCAATTTAAAATCCACCATAATGCTTTTTAAATTTTTTTTTTCATTGCATTTTGAAAGTAGCCGGGGTAAAACTTTTTTTTACATGACCGTTAACCCCCAAATAATTGTTAGAGGTGTCTTTAAAATCGTGAAAATTCTATTCCTTTAATGGAAAAATGTAAAACAAAAATAAATAAATTACTTCTAATCCGTACTAGATATTTACTATACTTTTTGATGAAAAAAAAAATATTAAGTTTAGGTGAGTATTTTGGCCTCAAATCCAAAATTAAGTTTTGTATGAAACAGGCCGCGCAGCCGTTCCTCTTAAATAGAAGCATAAAAAAGCGGAAAAAATACAAGGGCCCCAGTCCTTCTAGATCTTTGGTGGCGCGTCTCAGAAAGCACATCTTCGCCCGAGAAATTTTTGCTCCAATATACCAATTTTTTTTAGTACGGACCTCATGCAGTAGAAGCGTACTCTGGCTTATAATGCAGTTGAATATAGATGTCATGGTTTCGGGTTTAGTGAACCGTTTGCTAGTTTTATTAAAACTGCTAATAGTTTGTAGAACAATGTAGACAACTGCAATATATGATTTGAGATCGTAAGTTTGGAATCATAGACTACCCCTAGGTCCTTAATGGATTGTACAGAGGATTGAATTATACAAAAGAAAATAGATGTCTCATATAAATAAAAAATCGGATTTTATCGGAGACACTGTCTAGTTTGCAATTGTGTTCGTTAAGAACTTTGTAATCATTATAAAGATAGCTGCCAATAATATAGGATTAAAAAATGGAGAATAATATTAAAAAATCTTGAATTTGAGATATGATATCGATGAAGATGACACAAATTGAACTGGTCTCATTACCTAAGTTGGTTAAGCGGTTGCCCCGGATAGGCAGAAGTCCTGGGTTCGAGTCCCAGATGCGACTGAAATCTTTTTTGTTTTCTGTCTTTTTTTCCGTTTTCATATTTCATTTAGGTTATGTTAATATTATTTTAGTCATTTTATAGTTAAATTTAAAAAGATTTTTCTTTCGTATGTATATCATAGATACACATTTTTACTGTAAAAATAGAATTTATTTGCGTCAGACCACGTGGTTATTGCATCCAGGCAGTACACAGAGTTTTTTTTATTACAGTAGGCAGTAAGAAAAACAACGAAATAGTTCATATTAAAAAAAAAAATGACTACAGACGTGGTAAGTTTTTGGTAAGAATGGCTAAGCTAGTGGTTTTACCCGATATTGTTTGGGATTACCTGTCAAATTAAATGTACAAATAACCGCTTCATTTATGTATATTACATATTATGGATCTATAACCTTTTTATATTTTTTCCACTACACAATTGCATAAAATAAAGCCAATGTAATGTAATAATTATTTCGATTAAAGTTGTATTTTGTACCGAAAGGCACGGCCCTTTTCGACACTAACACAAATGAGTCCTTTCTCGAATGAGCATTGCTTATACATGTACATTCTTGGCGTAGAATATAGTCAACATTTGAATATGGAATGTGCTTCATTTTGCATACTTAGTTCCAGCCTTTGACACGTCATTGTAGACCGATAAGTGGGGCGCGTGTAATATTGCGATTTGTAACTGGAACTTCGCACATTTTTTTGTATATTCTTGTAATAAATTCATTAATATAAATACATTTCAATTGGGTCCAGTTGTAATTCTTGTTCCATCCATTTTTAATTTCTCTGCTTGTATCCTTGATCATTGTACAAGCATCTTCTTTCACTTGTAATTATGATAGTAGAAGTTTTTAAAATGCTGTCAGGTTATTCGTAACAACCGGAAAGAAAACCTTTCGTATTAACAGGGAAAATACAATAATAAACGAGGGGCTTCAAGGATATTCATGGGATGAACAGGTTAGCGGAATTTTGTGGAAGAACTTATTCAATTTATCCACTTTTAAAAGTCAAATACTTTTTCCATGCGTATCCCTTGACACCGCCCCCAAGTTCCTATTAGTGACAGAACAGGGGATATTTTGGAAAATAAAATCCCCAAAAATAAATAAAGCCTTACGGTGGAGATAAAAGGGATGGTAATTCCAAACAAGAGTCCGTAAGGAAAATATTTTCCATCATGGTCTTTGTCCACTTTGTGGATGCTGTTCGGAGGGGATCTTTTGAACTTTTAGTGCGCCGAAATACCCATCGGACACGTAAAATTTGTAAACTTTGAACGTAGATCAGCATATTAAAAAGCCATTTCTCTGAATATAAACAGCTATTTTGAGGAAAATATTTAAATAAGCGGTGGTGGGCAGTCCATAAAGGCCGAAAAGCTGTGCCTATCCTATGGAAAACGAACTATAATAATTTCAACATAAAATAGAAAAATGTGACAAATTTCCACTCAAATGTATTTTTATCATTGAATTTGGTAAGGAACTTGTACGATAATTTATAAAAATATCGGAATACGATGATATTAATTAATGCACAATTCATACCCGAACTTGAAAAACTAGGTACAGCCTACCTTCGGCAATAAAGCAACGCACGCCACTGTAAGATAGATAAATACATTTTTTATAAATACTCGTATATAAACATATTATCTGGTAAGTCGGCACAATTTACAGAAACAACATTTAAAGTCATTACGAAAATAGGGAATTTTACACTCGCGGGCGCTCTACGTTCCAAAATTTAAAGGAAGGAAAGAGAGGAAGTTCTTAGAAGGAATAAGGCATGATGGGTGGGGTAAGAAACGGGGGGGTTAGTGTGTCCAGGAGTTACTGACGTATTAATCCATCCCTCCCACAGCGGTACAAGGCGTTGGCTGGAGAGAGTCCGACTGGAGAGGTCAGAGGGTCCCGTAGTCAGATGGCAGACGCATGTGTTGCCAAGAGCCGGACAATCCTCACCCCATGATTCGGATTTTAGAATTTGGATCTTTGTGTACAGAGTTCCAAAAATATTTTGTTTACTGATTAACGTAATTGCGAAATGGAATGATCTAATCACACGTTACTTTTATTTATTTATTTATTTTTTTATTTTCTGGGCATATACGAGTACATGAATTTTTTAGAACAGAATATAAAGAGCTATCAAAAATTATTAGTACATGGTGAATTTAAACCATAAAGTAACGTAATTTTTTTTAAAACGTTAACTGCAACTTGTAACAGAAAACTAGAACAATATTATAACACTGACACTTTACTGTATAAATGGAGTCAGCAAATATTTCAACAATACCTTCAAAGTTGTTGTCCAGATTATGCATCCTATTGGTTAGTGAGTGTGACTGATAGTTGGTTGTGTCGCAGAAAAATGTTATAATTTGTCTCGTGTTCCTCGTCGATACATGTAATTTAATAGCGGCGACGATGGCCATGTAGGTGGTAAATGATTCTATATAATACAGCTAGGTCTGAAATAATTCTGATTATAATAATAACTTTGATTACTCTTCTTCTTCTTCATATGGTGGAGGAGAGTTGGTGGAGGTCATAGTGGGATGCTGAGGTTATTTAGCCAGTCGACGGCATCGAGAGTCACTTGGTTCAGCACAGATGCGCCATAGGGAAACTGATAAAGGGGACATTCTTCTACGATGTGTTCTATTGTTTTAATATGTCCACATTCACAAAGTTTGGAATCCTTTAGGCTCCATTTATGCATCATATACCGACAACGGCTGTGACTGCACCGGATGCGGTTTAATGAGGTCCTCGTCTTCCGAGGGAGAGAGAACCCTGGCAATTTGATAGTAGGGTTTACAACAAGGTGTTTGTTTTTCACGTCAGAGGTCTGCTACTGAGTTCACCAGTGATAAACGCAGTCTTTCGCCTTCAGTCTAAAAGGGTTTCCTGGACGTTAGGCGGCTGGACGGGAGGTTTGCAAGGTCATATTTAATTACTTAAAGATGCCATTTTCGCTGTATTTAGCGAGAAAATAATCTATTTACCTGGTAATTCACCTGCCTTGGCGAACCCCTTGGGGTGACCTATGTACAATTAATAACAACTACATATACTTTAAAAATAAATAATAACTATGTATAATTGATAATAAATATACATAATTTAATAATAATGAATGAATACCTATCAGAAGTTTTTTTATCACTAAACTGTTTTCAAAACTAAATAATAGTAATTATTATAAATAATAAAAAAAATTAACCTTAAATTAAAATTATTTTTAAAAATTAAATTATGCAAGTTCTCCAGTCCTTCACTATCGTGATAGCTGTTTCAACATCCAAGGCAGTTTGGCAGTGGTTTAAAACGCCGCAATAGCCGTCACAATAAGAACACCAAAACACTTGCAGAACTTAATAATAAATGTATTAATTTTGATTTATTAACAAAAAAGGTTTAATTATTTCCATCTATATTTTATATAATATAAAACAGCATTTAGAACAATATTAAAAATTGAACGAACAAACTCCATTAAAACAAAAATCTAGGTTAAGGGACGCCGCCAAGATTGAAAGACAGTGAGGTTGGAGAATTTATGTCAAGATGGTAGATAAAAACACAGCGTGTTAACAAATTTAAGTGTTAACGCAGTAACTTCAACGTTGGAACTGTGTTTTTACTTGCAGAAACGCAGATACTGCGTTTTTACTTATCAACGGCGATGAAATTGCAATAACAATAAAACAGTATGACGTTTTTTTAAAACTAAAGACGAATAATATTAAATTATGTCTAATGTAAAACATACCAAATTCGATGCTTAATAACTTCCCATATTCAACTCATTTTTGTTTATTACTGTGTTTTTACTTACCACGCCATTATAGCAAAGGTGTTGGGGGTATTACATATACCCGCCACCCCCCAAAGATTATCAATTTAAGTAAGTGTTTGGTATTTATGGGGCCATCAGAGTAAAGCGAACTTTAGTTAAAATATTACTAGATCGTTATAATAACTGCTTTGAATATATTAAATCTAGCAAAAAAATGTTTTCTTAGTCAACTGAACACTATGTAGTCATGTTAGAGTATTAATAAGTGAAATAAAAAAATGTCATTTCCATCAAACTAAAAGATTCCATATAAATTGAGTTTTTCCATTTTTCATGACTTCAGACTTTATAGAAAGTTTTTTGTTTCATTGGACATATTTATGAACAAGCAAATACAAATATTTTATTGGATTTATACCAAATAAACCTGCGTGATTCTGTGCAAAGGATGGCGGTTCGCCTGATTGACAATCCGTTCTTAACAGACAGGTTGCCATCTCTAGTGCATGGTATGTTCTACAGATATTTCAATGTAGCCTGCTCGAAGGAGCACTTTGCATAGTGCCACTTTTTTGCAAAAAATCACCTCAATGCACAAATTTGTACTAACGTACAAATATATTTATTTGTGTAATATATATTTTTTCCAAGACTTTTTCCTACTACAAAATATGGATAATCTATTGTAACAATTTATAATATAAGGTGGATAATACAGTTTGGATCCACCAGAAAGTCTTCTTTGATTCTCCTATGTGCTTGGTGTGTGAAGTAATTGAACTCATAGAACAAACTCTAACGAAATGCATTATACGGAGAGTGACAATACTGAATATGTTCAGAATTTAATGGTTTCAACTAAGTTCTAAGCCACGTTAAGAATAATAAAATTTTTTTGGAACATGTAAATTGTAAAAAAATTTTAAGTGAATTCTTATATAAAGTACTACATTTTAAAGAATATCAGACATCATAATTTAAAAACAAATTAGGCAAAGATGACAAATTTATATGAGTTGAGTGAAAAGAGCATGTACATTTAATGTTAAGATAAAATTGCATAATGAAAAAAATATCGTGTGCAAAATCATGTGTTTTCGGTTTGAAAATTTTATGGCCTAGAAATATCATAGATGATTCAATTAAACACTTCCAGTAGAACACACTTTGGCCTTTGAATTAACTGAAATTTTTTTAAATAGTCAGTAACTATTATTGCCAAATGTCAGTGACAATTATTGATAAATATCAAATAACTATTATTGATAAATGTCAGTAACTATTATTAATAAATGTCAGTAACTATTATTGATAAATATCATATAACTATTATTGATAAATGTCAGTAACTATTATTAATAAATGTCAGTAACTATTATTCATAAATATCAATATCTATTATTGACAAATATCAGTAACTATTATTGATAAATGTCAGTAACTATTATTGATAAATATCAGTAACTATTATTGATAAATATCAGTAACTATCATTGATAAATCTCATTAACTATTATTGATAAATGTCAGTAACTATCATTGATAAACTTCAGTAACTATTATTGATAAATATCAATAACAATTATTGATAAACGTCAATAACTATTATTGATAAATGTCAAATAACTATTAATCTAAAATGTCAAATAACTAATTATTCTAAATGTAAAGGTGGGGGCTGTAGGAAGGGATTTATTATTGTGGGTCTCGAAGAGGACAGGATTATATGAAATGCGAGCCGCCTTACAGAAAATGAGTCGGAGAATAGACCCGCTCTCATGAAGCCGACATCAACTCTGAATGGGTATTCCGCTCGTGTCCGTACGTGTACCGGTCATGCGCATTACAGATGACAACCTTCCCCTTCTTCATATCTTTCCCCTCCACACTACCTTCGGCCTCACAAAACACCTTGTTTAGGGATGCCATAGTCACACTGGTTCCAAATGTTTGAGAGCAACTTTACTCTTGTGCAGGATTTGTGTATAAAAAAACGTTTCAACAAGATATAAAAATTGTCATCAAAAAGGGAATCGTTAAAATTTTACGAGTTTATTTGATACAATATGCTTTCGGTGCAATTGTACACATAAAACTGTGTGCACAGGGTGTTTATTTGCACAATAATAGGTACGAAAGAGTGTGTAAATTCGTACTCTCCAGCTCGTATTACGGAAGTCTCGTAGCAGTCAGGTTTATACGATGCGGTGAAGTTAAAATTATATTGCAAGGCGCCTAAAGTTGCGCCCACTTGGCGCAAACCTACAGGGGTACACAACCTTTTCTGCAACCCTGTATTATTATTATTTGTTATAATTTTTTTTAAAACAGATTTATTTGGACTTCCTCATCTTCCATCTCCCTTTCCCAGTCTCTCAATCTACTCAACATACAACGATAATGGGGATGACGTAGATCCACTTAACAGTTGTGCGGTAGTGGATAGTGGGGTAACGGTGAACAGCGGGTATCTCCGAACGATTGAGTTCTAGAAGGTTCCGATACCTAAAAACCCATACCAACCGGGTCATGCAAAAGCCGCTCCACTCGTCAGGCATTGAGCTGCATTTCGCTCAGGAAAGTAACGCACGTTGTTGAAGGTAAGAACCGTTATATGAGTTAGTGTGCCCCACTGTTGAATTTGGTAGCCACTTCTGGTCTGGAGCCCCAAAATACGTGAAAAAACCCTTGATTGTGCAGAAACGGGCGGTCCTTTTGATAGATTCCCCTATTTTAACAAACGAATTGTAATCTTTAGAGCACAGGCGTTAGGTGGGAATCCTGTCCTTGTTCTATCGATATTTAAATGGAAGATGCTCTGAGAAACTAGCGTTATTGATTCCTTCTGCTCCGGTGCATAATCGAGAAATGAGAATTGGTCATTCCTACGACTCGTTCTAGAGTTCAACAGCCTTGCTGTGGAACGATTTCCTCCCTCCTATAACACGAGTCTCTTCAAGGTCCATGTTCTATACTCCTTCCTCTCCTCAAAAAAACCCTCCACACAATATCGTTAAAGATGACATAGAGGTGATTTTTCGCAAAAACGGCGCTATACAAATCATCCAATTATTATTATTATAGGCCTCAGGGTCCTATTTTCCTCAGGGCTTCCTTTGTGGAGTTAATGTAAAAAAAATATGTATATGTAAACATATTAGTTACATTGAGAATGATGTAATATTTGTACGTATTTACTTTCTTATATAGTACAGTGTTGTTACATTTTACAAACGTTACTATGAATTACCTACATAATGCGAACAGTGTGAAACAACGAAATTTGTGATGTGGATTTGTTATTGGAGTGGTTTTACTATTCGCAGAAAACGTTGATGTCTACCATTACCCCACGTGCGTCGGGTAATCCCGAACGGCAAACATTTTTTTTCTTTAAATTTTGCATACATATTGTTGATTAAAATGTGTTGTTTTATCTCAAGTTTTCATTTATACGAAATATTCCTATGTTTTTTCCCTTCATTGTTCAGCCTTACCCCACTATCCCCTATTTACATAAAAAATGGCGCTATGTAAATTTGACCGCTCACTACTTACTTATTGATTGCTTTTTTATTATGATTTTTTTTTTATTTCGAAATTACTATTTCGAATTTCACATCACTATTACGATGTATCAAATTTGTTAACTGCCAAGAAGGGGTTGGCAAGGGGACAGGAGACAATACGGCCAAATGCTGCAACATTTAGTACACGTTAACGATGCGGTAGGGATTTTATGACCTAATGCATTTCGCTTTAATGGTAATTTAGAACTAGTTACGTAGGTACATTCCAAATCGATATTACGAAATAAAAAAAATAAAAAATAATGAAAATTTCAAAAACAAGGTGTTTTAATTAAATCATAAAAAAACGGATTTTCGAAAGAATCGACACTTGATTACGTTATGCATTTAAAAAAAAAAGTGAATATTTTCTCAAAATCTTCCCAATGTCCGGAGACAGTGGGACTATGGCATCCACATTTGAAGAATTTTGTTGGGCTGAAGAGAGTAGAGAAGGAAAGGAGATGGGAAAGAGGAAGAGCGTTATTGAGACTATTAACCACTTTGGAACGTGCCGCAAATATACTTAATAGGAAAAACACATCTTAATTCACCCTAGAATGGAAGCGTCGAGTAAAATTTATTTTTAAATGAATTAAAAAATTGCACCTGTATTCACCACTTTATTAATATACAAAGATATGTATAAATAGTCCATTTCCCCGAATTTGTGCGCAATACAACGCACAATTTCACAATATCCACATTCTTCACAATACCCTTTCAAAATATCGGACCGAAGTAATACGTACGACCACAAATTGATGAACGAGTATAAAATCTATCTCCTGTCCCGATCCTATTTTCCTCTTCCTCTCCCCCTTCCTTCTTATTTATTTTTTTCTAATAAAACATCTCCACTTAACCACAAGAAACTTTGTTGGCTTACCTTTTTTGTGATATACATTTGTATTAAAGGTGTGTGTTTCTTACAAATAAATATTTGTTTCGAACCAATGACCTCCAGATTCGTAGTCGATGATCTAGTTCGGTCACGTAGGCTGTCTGTTTCCAGCTAAGAGGCGTATTTGTTACCTTCGTACGTTTATCTTCCTATCCACTTGAAAGGTCACATCATATATCGAATAAGGTTGTATTAAGTCTAGAATCTTTTAAAGAATCTTATTTATATTAAATTACCTTTCGTACACTCATCCCACGTACGTACGTGCCTTTATCATAAAAGTGCGTAGGCAGTGCGATAAAGGTACAAATTATCTAAAGGTTACCTACGATGTTTGAGACAAAGGTACAGAGAAATATCCATGTCGCTTTAAATCATGACGTGCTTAAAATATATATTTATTTTGTTAAATATTTAATTTAAATCAAAGTTTTTTTTAATATTTAAATAGCTGATGTGTACCCGGCCTTGCGAGGGAACAATAATTGATTTGACAACAAAGGTAACTACTATTTCCAAATAAGGAAACTTTCATTTGAATATTTTATTTCATTCCAAACGTTTATTTTTTCAAAATATCTCTAAATCATAAAGTTCTTACACCTACTCGTGTTTTCCATTTTGAAAATATTCTACCTAAAAAACCTTCTTCTTTTGAATATGCAATCTGTGGTTAACCAGAGTGTTATATCTATGGGCTAACCTAAATAAAACATGGCGGGTTCAATGTTTTTCATACTAATTTTAAAACGTTATAGCAACAGTTTTACATATTGGATTTCATTCAAACTTTCTAAACCTTCACGACACTAATAAAAACAAACTGTGCTATTTTCAGCGAAACCGGTCCAGTGATTTTAGAGAACAAACAAACAAACAAACAAACAAACAAACAAACAAACTTCCATTGATTTTTATATATATAGATGTGAAGGAGGCGCTAACAAAAAGTTGTCCAAAGAAGCGGAACTAGCAGTCCACAACCAAGTGCTGATACTAACCCTGATGTATGGCAGTGAGGCATGGAATCTGCAGAGGAAGGATGAAAGCATGTCATAGAAATGAGATCTCTGAGGCGAATGTGTGGTAAAACAATGTGTGAAAAATGTTGAGATTCGTAAAGAATGCACGGCTGATGTAAGCGTAATGAGTAAGATTAATAAAAAGACGCTTAGATGGTTTGGGAATGTTGAGCGAATGAACGAAGAAAGTAGTCTAAAGAGAATATATGACGCGAATGTGAATGGAAGAATGTATGAGGCGATGCATCAATGTGAATGAAGCAAGATGTGTATGTCAAGATCGAGTTATTTCGCGGTCCGTCCTTTCTCCCCACCCCTGCGGAGAATCGGCGTGATTGTTAGTTAGTTCGTTAAATCAAATTTAATAATGTTACTGTTAAGTTGACAGCTGTTTCGGCATTCAAGGGCATTTTCAAACTGCGGTTAATCCACATCGTAACGACTTATTTATATGATTTTATTCACTCCCACCCCATTCTAATTTGGACGGGTTTTATTATTACCGGAAAAACCGATTTAGTTAGAAAACAATTAAAATTCTCTATTCTGTGAGGTTATCATCATCGTATATGTTCTTCTTCTTTGAATCTAGTAAAATAAAAATAAAAGCCCTTCTTCAAAATTCGCAGAACAACTCTTAGTGAATAATCACGTCCCGCTTAAGAACAATCCTAAACCCTTATATACAGAAAGAAATGGTCTTAAATTAAATTTACTTCAACACTTAGAAATTAATAAACGAACGAATGATCGTAATATAACAAGGCCATTTTCAAACTGCAGTTTGTTATTAAATTTGATTTACATTAAAATGTTTAAAAAAATGGATTAAACATAGTTAAAAAAATTAAATCACATTCCGTGATTTTTCAGAGATTTTTCACTGGTTTATATAATATATGCACGCACACAACGCTAGAAAGAACATTATTTTCCATTTCCAGTGAATCGAAAAGGGTGTCAGCATTTATGTATTTTCTGTGTTTCCTCAATATTTCCTCAATCTTCTCTCAATATCCCTCACATTTCCCTCAAACATCCCTTAATATCCTCAGAACCTTTCCTCAATTTCCTACAATCTTCCCCTTTGCTAATAACTTCTTTACAATAATTCACATAGACGCAGAATTCTAGAATTTCCAAACACAAGGGTTGATGCCGAATGGAGCTCGGGATGCGAGAAATGGGGGGAGGAGTGGTGGTATTGGGGGGGTTGCGTGGTGGTATTGGGGGGGTTGCGTGGTGGGGGTTGGGGAGTGTTGCAACAATAAAAAGGCTCGAGGACACGGAGATAATGGGAGGCCGGGACGCCGCCGGGACGGGGAAGGAACGGGGGAAGGAACGGATCGGAACGAGGACCGGACGGAACGGGAACGGTGCCAGATCCAGCGACTAGCAACGCAGTTAGCTGTCAGAGATGTGGAATTTTTAGTTTATTCGCGGCAAAGTTAGAGTTTTTGTACTGAATGGAGTATAATATGTGCCACATCAAAAAGCTCGTATTTTCAATTTATCGTACTCCCGCAAAAAGGCTGCCATAAGTAAAAAATCGGGTATTTTGAGTTAAACACTACGTTTGGTAGTACCAGTGAAAATAAGAGAGGCAGGGGCGAGCTAGGCGTGCCGCCAATTTAAGTGAAATACTAAATTACCAAAAAGATTCAGCTTGTTTACAAAAACTGAATATTTTGTAGGAGTATTTAATTTAATCCTTTTTATGAATGCATCGTAAATTGCTTTAAAAAACACGCGAAAACAAACGTGGACGGCGGTGAACTAAGCTTGTGTCAAAATGGGTGTGACGTGACCTTTGCCTCCAGCCGTCGAAATATTACTGAGGGCAGGTCTATTACTTCTAACAACAGTGGGCAGTACACTTTTTAAACACCCAGTAAATGTTATATCTCATACTGACATGGTTACCAAAGAAAACTCACAACTTGAAGTCTTTTCGGAGGAAAATTATTTTGTTAAATTTTTTGGAATAACTTATTAATGCTATTAAACTTCATTTTTTTCTATTCCCAATCGGGGTATTTTGTTAGTCTGAAGGTATTGATGGGGGGAAGGAGATGGGAAATAGGCAGGTGGGGAAGTTCCTGGCTATTCAGATCTAGTCACCAGACACGGCTAAAGCCATTTCAATAAACGTTTCGATTCTGGATGGTGGTCTTTCACCAGGGCGATACTGACAGTATTATTTTAAATGAATAAATTGTGAAATAAAAAATTTAATCAAAATAAAATTTACTTGCACACGCCGGGATTAGTACCTGCGACTTCCGGATTCGTAGCCAAGGATCGTTACCACTCCAACCACGGAGTATTTTCCTTTTTGTCATAAGTTGAGAATTTTTGCTTGTCGTTTGGATGCCATAATTGATTTGACAGCGAAATTAATGCCTTGTGACGACTATTACTATACCTTAACAAAGAAACAATTTGAAAATTTTATTTCATACCAAACATTTATTTTTTCAAAATATATCTAAAAAATAAAGTTCTTTGGTAGTTACCTACTTGTGTTTTCAATTTTGAAAATATTCTATCCAAACAAACCTTCGTCTTTTGAATATGTAATCTGTGGATAACCAGAGTGCTATATAACATGGCGGGTTCAATGTTTTTCATACTCATTTTAAAACGTTATAGCAACAGTTTTACAAATTGCATTTCATTCAAACTACTCTCCAAACATTCCCGGCACTAATAAGAACAAACTGTGCTATTTTAAGCGAAACCGGTTGTGTAATTTTTGAGAAATTCAAGGACAGACAGACAGATAAACATTCATTTTTATATATAAATATTTTCGATTCCATACAGTCTATTGATATTTTACCGTATCCGTTCTTGTGTGACTTCTTGCAATATAATTTTGATCGATTTCTTAAAGATTTACCAGGCTTTTGTATACGTGAATAATAACCTTTTTTTCTTATCTAGTTTTGACAAATATTAAATTATTAAATAAACTCATCGCTTCATAATATACAATATTATTAACAATTTAACACGGCGGTAATACCAGAGCACAATAATTTTACAGGAAATAATTTATCTTGGGTTTCACTAAATGAATTCGTGTGAAAATTACACGGCCATTTTGCTTCCGGGCTGCGTTGGCGAATTCCCGCCCAATCGGAGGTCACTGCGATAAAAACCCGTTAATTCTGTGAAATGCACCGCTGTGCTCATAACCGCGTTCCAAGAAATTTAATATATTGCGCTAAAGGTATAGGTGAATCTGATATACTCGTAATGCAATGTTTCACGCGTTTGACTATCTAGAATCTAAGAGTAAAAAGACATACAGGCCATTTTTTTGGTTATGGCACTGTACACTCTATGCAGTGGCAGACGTAACTGTACAAAGCGATTTAAAAATAAAATGACTTACGTATGTAGGGGATGAGGGGGCATAACGGGATATCTGAAGAAATTTAATGATTTTCTTTTGAATCAGTAATATCAATATCCTAATTAAAAAATGAAACAAGTCCGAAAAATCATAAATTTCAATTTGGGTATCAAACTTGCCAGTTTTACGAAAAACGTTTTTTAGAAATCTATTTCAAATAGTTTCAATTTAAAATCGATCATCGTCCCATGCATTTCAATTTCGAGCAGAAAGAACTGTGTGAACTGATAAAATTTTAGTTTTTTTTGCATATGTAATAATATTTTGCATACAAACCCGAATATACAAAATATTGATTACCTCAAAACAACAGATTTTGACTCGTTGCAGTTTAATAATGAGCAATCGATATATTCATGACGACCTCCATGGTCGAGGGGTAAGGCTCTCGACTACGAATCCGAAGGTCGCGGGTTCAAATCCCGGCGTGCGCAACTAAATTTTATTTAATTAATTTGTGTTGTTTCACAATTAATTAATTTAAAAATAATATATTGAACATTTGAGCACGTTCCAGAGTGGAAGATACTCTCAGTATCGCCCTGGTGAAAGACCACCATTCAGAATTGAAACGTTGCGTGAAATGACTTTTAGCCGTGTTTGGTGACCAGATCTGAATAGCCAGGTATTTCCCCACCTCCCTCTTCCCCTTCCCCTTCTCCTTCCACTCCCCAATACCTTCAGCTTCACAACATTACCCAATTGGGAATGACATAGTCTCACTGGCTCCAGACAGTTGGGAGCAGTTGGGATTCTTGTGCGGTATTAATGTAAAAAAAATATATTCATGTACACGGTACGTTTTTGTTAGTTTTATCGTACAATAAAATGAAAGACCGAGACATCCAATTTAGCACACGTTTTGCATCCTAGGAGAGGCAAAATGGGTTACATTGGGGGGGGGGTAAAATGGGATAACCTTAGAAAAAAATAAAAACTATATTTTAATAATATATTTTCCTTGGTAGGTATTGACGCTGACAGCAATAACTTGCACTGGGAAGGGTTACTTACATAGAAGCTTGGGGTATCATTGACTTTAACATGTGCATCGAAATAAGAAATGCATATAAAACGCAAAAATAAAAATTTAAAATATTCAAGCACCGCGGAGACATCTAATCATTATGCCTGCATATTATTGTAGAGATGGTCGATATTCCTGTCGCGGTTACTTGGAGCCGCTTCCTTTGCTATCACTGGTACCGTCGATATTATTTCTCAGAGAAAAAAAAATGTATAAAAGTGACGAAATATTTCGAAAGTTTTTATTCTCAGAAGTTCTTTGGCAATCCTCCCTCCTTATTTTTATTTGTATTTTTGAGGAACCCGTTACAAAAGTAACCGGAAAAAAAAGGGTCCACATCGGCTTCAGGTGACTGGAACCGCAGTGATAACCCACTTCAGGTATCAAATCCCTACGATACTAGAGGGACGTCGGTTCAACGCAGTTTACTTATTTTTAATTTATTTTTTAAAAAGAAAGACAAATATTCCCTAGTTACGAATAACCTGACCATATTTGAAAATCTCCTACTACCATCACAGCAAGCGGAAGATGTTGCTTGTATCGTAATGGAGGACTAAGCCAGACGAGGAAATGAATTTACGATTCCTGGGTGAGAACCAAGCGCGATGCCATCTCAGCCACTGACCTGTTTGTTTATGATATTGCCATACAGCTTTTCGGGGGAGGGGTCCCGTTATGCCCCGGTATATCGTTTTGCCTCCTCTTCTCCTGAATATATACCTACATTGTTTTTTTAAGTAGATCGCACAATTAAAGTTGACCCGAATAACACACCCTTGGGATTGACCATTGGTGCATATTTTATATACCCCTGACATTGATATCCTTGCAAAATGTCACTGAGAAATAGCCCTTCATCTTATTATGGTTTTTAGCAAAGAACACACATCAAGCCGGTGTATAGGTACGTCATTCTAAATTTTTAAGTTTTTACAATGTTTTCTTTATATTGCATTGAAAATTAAATTTGATCAATTTAATTAGAAGTCCATTATGATGTTTGAAACATTGAATGTAAGCGATGCATTTATACATACGGTGTTCGTATTAACTTTGACTGGGATATTTATACGAGCATTCATGATTGTAATGAAAACGTAATGTTGACACAATTTCGCGAGTTCAACGTAATAGAGAAATGCATATTGCAGGAACCTTGGTACTGTGGAACAAATATTGTGGAATTTTCACATGTACGAGTGCTTGTTTTCATCAAATTTAAATGAGAGGGCTACAATTGATACTCTTAGTATCGCCCTGGTGAAAGACCATCTGTCAGAATAGAAACGTTTTTTGAAATGGCGTTAGTCAGTGGGACTACAGCATCCCCAATCAGGGTATGTTATGAAGCTGAAGAGAGTGGTCAAGGGAAGTAGATGGAAAAGAGGAAGATTGGGAAGTTACCGGCTATTCAGATCAGGTGACCAACCACGACTAAAGTCAATTCAAGCAACAATTTATGAAAAACTTGACGAGGAAGAATGAATTTTAATTATCACAATTATTTCCGAGTAAATCGATGTTAACCAAAAATATTAATAAATCATTTCAAACGCCATAAATTTTAAATTAGGGTGGCGGTAAATAAAATCGTATAAGTAAGTCATCGCATGTGGCCTAACCACAGTTTGAAAATGGCTTTAAACGCAGAAACCGCTGTTACAAACCAAAATGCTTTGCGGAACGTAATTACAACAATATTATATATTTTTTAAATTATACACCTTCCTCTTCCCCTCCTCATTATCTTCAGCCTCACAACATCCCCAATTGGGGAACCCATATTCATATTGGCTTCAGATGGTTGGGAGTAGTCGAGATTCTTTTGCGGTAATCGCATAAAAAATAGAGGACTTAGCTAACCGAGGAATTGAAATCATGACACTTGGGTGGGAATTCGACGAATTTACCCACTCAGCTACTAACCGGTTAAATAAACCTGTTTTCATAACATTGCAACGCCGCGCAAAACCATGCTTCAATTTTTACTATGCAAAAATACACGCGGTGTTCCAGTTCCCGAAAATATTTCAGTGCATCAACCTTCACTCCACTGCATTCCACCCCCCTAATTCCCCACACCCATATGATTCACAGAATCTTCCCCCACATCTACCACCGACATACCCCTCACCGCACCCCCCTTTTTGCGCCACGCCTTGCCATGCTTCCCAGCACACAAATATACGAATAAAATTATTATTTTGTCAAATACGCTTGTAAAAAAATTCTATCTAAAAGATCTGATATTTTTAATACGTCTCCATAAACTGGAATTAAAAAACAAGGTATTCATGTTATTA
>JAHDVE020000767.1:0-85000 GCA_022606495.2 Halesus radiatus
AAAAATACGATAGGGTATAACAAACATTTTTTATAACTTTTTTTAATATTTCAGATTAATAAAAATAGAAAATTTTAAGTTAACTATGTCAAGCTGATTGTACCCTACACCCTGCGGCCCGCGAATAAATTGCAAATTATCCCTTGTAATTCGGCCCTTCGGCTAAAAAGATTGTGCATCACTGGTTTAAAATCTTTTCACATCTTCACTGTGCAGCACAGCACAGCCACAGTACAGATGCTAGTACGGCTGTCAACTGAACTATCAACTGAGCGTTATCTTCTTCGTTTTAGTAATATCTGCATCAAGATGGCGATGTTAACGATATATGTTCATACTAACTGCGCAGGCGCAGACGTCACCAGCAGCCACCAGCACCCTCAAAATATTCTTGCCGACAATCTCGGACGGTGCTGGCCCGTGCATGTGCGGATACGTTACGCTTAAGTACGCTGTAATATAAATGTGTTCATAGAGAATCTAAGCTTACATACCTCGAGAAGAACAAAATCATTAACGACCGCCAGTACGGATTCCGGCGGAACCGCTCGTGTGGTGATCTTCTCGCGTATGTGACGCATGTTTGGGGACGGTGCCTGGAACGTTATGGTGAGATTCAAACGGTCTCACTGGACATTTCTAAGGCCTTTGACCGGGTTTGGCACCGAGGACTTGTCAACAAACTGCCTTCTTACGGACTTCCCGTTTCCTTGTGTACAGTGATTGCCGACTTTTTGAGGGAGAGATCGATTCAGACGGTTGCTGATGGTTTCATCTCTTCCTCGCATTCAACAAATGCTGGCGTCCCACAAGGATCGGTTCTATCTCCGACATTGTTTTTGTTGCACATCAATGACCTCTTGACATGTGCACCAATCCATTGTTATGCGGATGACAGTACAGTCCATGATTGCTTTTTGTTTGACAAGCCCCCAAAGGGCACACAAACTCCAACGGCTCTGAGGGCTTTGAAACAGAGAATGGACGGTTACCTTGAGAGGGTCTCCTCTTGGGGTAAGAATAATCTCGTCGAATTTAATGTTTCAAAGACCCAATCATGTCTGATTACGTCTAAAAGGGATCGAAATGACAATCTAGTCTCCTTTAATGGAAGCAATCTTCCCAACAAGCCCTCCATTGATATGCTTGGTGTAACCTTAAGTGATGAGCTCAGGTATGGGGGCTCCATCGAAACCCGAGTAAAGTTAGCCTCTCAGAAGCTGGGCGTATTGTACAGAGCCCACAAATACTTTAATAGTACACAACTGCTGACCCTGTACAAATCTCAAGTGCGCCCCACTGTCGAATTTGGCAGTCACCTCTGGTCGGGAGTCCTAAAATATCTTAAAAAAACCCTTGACTCTGTACAGAAACGGGCGGTCCGTTTGATAGATCTGCCTATCTTAACAAATGGGTTGCAATCTTTGGAGCACAGACGTCGGCAGTTCACGACTGTTCTGTGTTCAACAAGCCCGGCTGGGTGGAATTCTATCTGCCGGCCCCCTGTGTTTCCTCCATCCTATATAACATGGGTCTCTTCACACCCAAGCTCCCACTTCTTCCTTATCCTCTAAAAGATCCTCCACACAGCATCCCCAAAGATGATATAGGCCTTGAGGGAAATTATTTCCTCCTTGGTCTCCTGTGTGGAGTTACTGTAAAAAAAAAAAAAAGCAACTAATATTGTCGTGTCTGCACTGTACCATTTTGCACTGTTGGTAGAAGTGAATAGACCCTTAAACGGTGACTATGCGAGCGACACGTTTTTAGCACACTACCGTGGAGGCTTTTGGCCTTGTGCTTTTTCACTTGTCATTTTAGAAATTTGAACTGATTTCGTTTTATCTTAGTGATGCCCATAAAACTGTTTTCTTTATGGGCCTTAAAAAGTCTACGTAATAAGCAATCAAAAGAACCGTGCAATATTACATAATAAAGCACAATATTAAGTATGAATCTTGCGACTAGATTTTTTGTGACATTCCACGTATTATTAAGGGTCTTTCTTTTATGACGGAGAATCATCCATCATCCCCCTACGCACACTTCACGGCTCAGTGATGGGTTTTACTGCGTCACTGACGTCATAGAAGGTAATAAAACAGCAGTGGGATCGTAGGACCCCCGGGTGTGACAATGGGAGGTTTGGATTGTTCCAGAGATTCAAGTTCGGGGTTGGTTGTTCCAGTGTCCGGATCCCTGTTAAGGGAGGTTGTGACACATAATGATAGTTTTACACGAATGGGTGGATCTCAGATTGATTCTTATATCACGCCTATTTTTATAGGCGCCTGCAGAATGCATTGCAGTGGAAATAAACACAGCGAAGTCGTTGATATTTTTGATACTGATAGTTACGCGAGTAATAGACGCAATATAGAAAGTTCCACCAATATTTTTTGGGGGATGCTAAGGCAAATTTTCAAAAAAATCTTCTTGGTAGTATCAATATTATCAAAAAATACTGACAAAATTAAACTACTGGGTACCTATTTATTTCAAATAATACAAACATTTCTGATTTGGTTGATGGGAATTATACTTGATAAACCTGCTTGATTCTGCGGAAAGGAGGGCGGTTCGTCTGATTGACAATCCGTTGTTAACAGACCGACTGCCATCTCTGATACACAGATGCAATGAAGGTATACTTAGTCTGTTCTACAGATATTTTAACGGAGCCTGATCGAAGGAGCTAGCAGCGTTGATTCCCTCTGTGCCAGTGCATGCGTGAAAACAAATAAATTACTATTTTTGTGTAAATCGGCACCTATGTGGAACGATCTACCGGCATCTGTCTTTCCTCCGACATTTAATCTGGACTTCTTCAAAGCCCGCATTAACAAATCCCTTCTTACAGCCCCCTCCTTAACCTGCCTCACAACGTTGTCGAACCGGGCAGCGATATAGTTACCCTGTACGTGCTTGCTTACATTTCTCGTACTACACCATCGGCATGGTGGGCCAGATCGGGAGAGGTTGATTGAAGGAGACCCCTTGCCCTCCGCCCAAATTCCTTATTATACCCTCCATTACCTTAGTCAGTGGGATTAAAAATAAGATTGCTCTCAGCAAGTGCTGCTAGCACATAAAACACAGTTTACAATTCTTTGAAATAAAAATAAATAAAAGTCCTACACTAGCAATAGGTCGCCCGCTCACTGGGTGGAGAACATTATCTCCACATTTATGCACCTCTAACCACAGTTGTCACAGGAAGTGGAAGAAATGTTCTCTGCACTGTACATAAAAAAAAATAACAATACGATACATATTTACGATAGAGCCTCCTTATTTAAACTGTTTCTTATTTAACATTTTAATTGCAACACATTTACTGTATTATACTTACATCTGTTTATACTACGAATATTATTACATCAATGAACTGCTTCTGTAAGCTACAAAATATGATCAGGAAAACGTGAAAACATTTTCAATCGTGCTTACATGTGGGAAAATTATATGTTTCACTAGTTTACCTGAACATTTATTTATTAAATCATTGTAAAAAATAATATTAACATAATATTTTATACAAATTATAAAACAAGAACGTATATTTTTAAGCCATCATTGGTTAATATTATAGAAGATAATATTAACCAATCTCAGATGAAAAACAAAACCGAAAAAAAAACAAAAAATAAAAAGATTTCAGTCTCATCTGGGACTCGAACCCAGGACCTCTGCCTATCCGGGGCAACCGCTTAACCATCTTAGCTAATGAGACAAGTTCAATTTATGTCATCTTCATCGATATCATATATCAAATTCAAGATTTGTTAATATTATTTTCCTTTTCTTTAATTTTATTTTTTATCCCATGTTATTATTTTCTGTCGTTTTTTACGTTTTCATGTTTCATTTAGGTTATATTAATATTATTTTCCACAATGATTACATATTAAAATGAGGTTTTTAAATCTCAATAAAAATAATTAAAAATTGAATTTATTTATTATTACTGTTATTGTAGTCTATCATGCTAAAGACAGTGGACACAAAACAGGTAAGGACCCAGGACCCCTGTCTTACCGGGACAACAGCTGTACAAACTGAGCTAATGAGACTATTTCACTTTACTCCATCTTCATCGATATCATACCTCAACTTCAAGACTTGTCAATATTATCCTCCATTAAATCCTATATTATTGGTAATACATTCCTGGGTTCGATTTCCAGTTGCGATACCTTTTTAATTTCCACGTTTTTTTTTTTCGGTTTCGTGATTCATTTAAAATTGGTTAATATTTTCTTCTTCAATGATTAAAGTGAAATAGTTCAGTGTTTGTCATACTTCATGTTCTGTTATTTTTAAGGTATTACGTCATACGAGTAGTGCAATTGTATTCTCACACAAAAGTATCCTGGGGTGTTAAAAAAACAAATCGGAAATCATCAAATAATATTTCAATACCAAACCAATTCTTGCATTAAAATTAAGTATGTAAACGTAGTTTAAGGACCAGCACTCAAAAACGGCCCTGAACATCACTTGCAGGTTGCTAACTCAAGGAACAACACAAATGATTTGTTTTTTTGTAATTTCTATACATCCTCAACAATAATTAATTAGATTTGAGTCTAGAGTATTAGTAAATGTGCTGTGTATTTTGTATATTCGCTTTTGTTGCAAATTATATGGTTGTACTTATACGATGTTATTGCCGAATTTGTTTGTAATACATGAATATTTAGTTGTTGTATTTCGTGAAGGCTATTTATTCTATCTATATTCCCACTGTAATGTGTTTTGCACCCGTGTCACTATTGTAATTTCTATTTTTAAACAAAATATATCAACACCCAAATAGGGCGAATACAATATAATAAATAAAATACGAAAAATCCTCAAATTTTAATTTCTGTGAAATACGTACCAAAATGTCTGAAAATAGGTTTAGTTTGAAAACCAGTGAAAAACGTTTTACCTAAAATTCCGGTACGTGTTTCATATAGAATTCAAAACCTTACGCATGATCCTAATTACCCGTATAGAATTTACAGATAAATCATTCGTGGTATTTCTTGAGTAACAAAATGCGTATCAAAATGCATACCAAAATCTAGTCACTTCTACCGCTTCATAAAATGACCCGCAGCACCTTGAAACGACTGTTAATAATCGTATTTATTTCCACATTTTGCTAAAAAGGAAAATAGCGTGAGACCTCGAGTGACATTATGACGCCATTTCATAATCCCGTCCTTTGTCCCTTGCCTCTCCTGCGGCCGCGTGCCCTTATCCCTGTTATCTCGATCCATTAGACATTATCACCACAATATACCGGCAGGACCGCACAACAGGTTACCTATGGTCCCAGGGCTGTGTTTAGGTAGCAAGTTGCCATAAGCAAATGCTTTTTGTCTTCCCCGGGTCGAACAAAAACCTCCTGCACGTTATAATTTGGCGGCTATTATTTTAGAGTGTGGGTAGGCTTATAAGATGTATTGTTATATAATAATATTACCTCCTGCGCCAATGAATACTCCAGCAGGTTACATGAGGAGGAGAGAAGTTATAATGCTTGTTTAATTTATTTTTTTAAATTCTTAAGAGAATTTTTTATGATAATTGAATACGTGTTCAGTTTTAGTAATACTAATGTACGAGACGTGTAAAGCCCGCACAAGAAAAAAAGTGTAAATATTTAGGTACCGGCACACAGGGACGCACAAATATTGTGATTTGCGAATCCTCTTGAGAAACGCGTTTGGTAGTTTCCCTATAGAGATGTCGTCGCTCCGAGGGTACTTGATTTAAAGCACCAGCCAGTATGGTCGATCGCTTGAGCTGACGTCAGCTGTCGTACCGGCGCGGATTGCTGCATATCCGGGGCCGGCATTCAAGGTCGGGCCGGTTGTTGCAAGCTCGTGGGTAGACTGGGTGGCTGTCATATGAGCCCGGGTTGCTGCATATCCGGGGCCGTCATTGGAGGTCGGGCCGATCGCTGCAAGCTCGTAGTTCACTTGAAGTGACGTCAGCTGTTGCTGGGTGTAGAGACTGTTCCTATTGTCAGCGGTAAGTTGAGGCATCCAAGATGAAGCAGCGTCCGGTTGAGGTGTTGTTCGTTCCAAGGCTGGAGTGTGAATAACGAAACATACTGCGAGGTACGGGTTTTATAGGCCGAACGGCGAATATATGGGCAGGTGCTTGCGCAGGGTTCAATTTGCAAGTATTGTTGTTATGATGAACTTGTTTACGTCGAGATATGGGCAGGTGTTTATGCAGAGGTCATTCAACTTGCAAATATTGTTTTGTTTTCCGTTTTTGTCTGTTTGAATTGTTTCATTCTATAGACACGTTTGATACAACTAATAATGCTTTATTCCTAAAGGGGTGCAGGGGTAGAGTAAAATAAAAACACATAAAAAGAAATAACAATGCATTAAAAAAGTATTAATTCATACAATTTAAAAAAAAAAAATTAATTAATACCAAAATTTAAAAAAAACATTAACTAAAGCAAATTAAAATAAAAGTTAATTAATACAATTAAAAAAAAAAAAAAATAATAATTCTTTAGATAAAAATATTTATATAGGATATCTAACGGTCTCGCATCTCCAGAAGACCATCAGGGGGGACTCCATCCAGGCAGCCGTGGCAGTAATGATCAGGAGTGGTTCGTGACTTTTTTATTGTTCTGGAGTGTTAATGTTTAAAAATAACGACATTATTGATTTTGCAGTCGAATACGATTTTTTAATTAAAAGAAACAACAAAAAATATGAAAATATTTTTGCTAGTTAGTTCAATTTGGTCAATTAAACCTCCTTACTCAAAAATCTACACTGTATATATATATATACGATATATATGCACATATTCTTTTATTAAATCATTTTCGGCTGTAAAACTTTAATAATTTAGTTTTTTCAATCTCAGCACTATAGTACACTAAAATATCACGAGCCGCCCCATGTAATGATGGTATTTTTGGATTGGCGCACTCTCGCACCATAAGCTTTCCATGCAGTGGAGGAGAAGTGCCTTAAAAGTGTGCACTCTTCACTCCAGGAATATTTCGGTAGCGCTTCAGTATCTCGGTAGACGAAGTATTTAGCGATATGTATTATTGTAGGTGACTTAGCTTATGCCATTGGGCTGCAGTGTAATCCACCCACAGTTGTGACTTATACAGAAATGTACAGAATGCGTTGAACGGTATTCTTTTGACGTGTCGGCTTTAATTTTCTAACCGCTTTAGTGTTTTATTCAATTTAAAACTAATTTTGCACTAAATCTCATCTTGACCCCCAGAAATGGATGTAGGTAAGGCTAAGGAAGAAATTGCAGAGTTATACTGACGTGGTAAGTAAAAAAACTGTATCTTCCTTGAGAGTCTCAAGAAAGATACTTTGTTTTTACTTACGACGGCAGAATAGCAATCTTCCTGTTACACTTTTCTGCCTTGAATTTTTGAAAATTTTCTACAAAGTCTCTGGTTTGCGTAGGTCTAAATACGTCTCTGTGTGGTCCTGCCGCTGATAACACCGTTTTGGCCTCACTTTTGGTTCCGTTTGTCGTTATTGAGACAAAGGAAGAGTTACCATTGTGTATCCGCAAGGCGTTTTCCGGAATCCTAATTTTTTCAATATACGTTTTACATAATGCCCTCGGGGAATTCCGCCATTATCGTTACGATGTTCCAAAATTTGATATTGTATGGCCCCACCACCGAGAGATCCGTCGCAAGCTACCTGCGTCGTTAATGAGGAAAGGGGAGATGTTACAACGGAGCTATCGGAGCAACGTAGATATTCATTGTTCTGCCGCTGATAGATCTGTTGTAAGGTCTCTTTTTGTTACATGCGTCGTTAATGAGAAGGAAGGAGAGATACGCAGCGGTACGCCTGTTTGTTCCTGAGACCTGCTTCGTGTTGTTGTAATATGATGATTTTGTTTAATGAAATAGAACGAGGGAGCTTCAAACGCATTATTGTCGCTGGGTTCTGATACTTTGTAAAATTAAAGCATTCAGTTACAAATAATGTGTAACGTGAATTGCGACCTCCTTGAGACGATCATATTATTATACTGTTACCTGTTTACAGCTACACCGTTCTTTTGATTAAAATAATGATTCCATGTATTTTCTTCTTCTCTTGCGAATAAGTCACAAATTAAACTAATTATAGCAATTCTTCAACACATTTCTCTTACAAGCTCTCACCCTACAGTTTCCATACCGTTATTCAATACATGGCTATTTTTTCCAATCATACTCGATTTTAAAATCAACAATAATTTTTATTATTTACCAGCTGATAAAGTTACGAAGTGATTTCTTGCTTGTCGTTTGGGTGCCATAATTGATTTGACAGCGAAAGTTATGCCTTGTGACGACTATTACTATCTCTAAACAAATAAATAAAGAAAAACACTCCTGAAGTTTATTTTATCAAAAAATATCTAAATAATAAATTTAAACAAATCTTCATCTTTTGAATATGTAATCTGTGGCTAACGACAGTGGTATATGTATGGGCTAACCTTAATACAGCATGATGGGTTCAATGTTTTTCATATTAATTTTGAAACGTTTGTTTAAAACTAACGTTCCTTTGTTTCTTTATTTTGAGAAAAATTATTATTTTAATTCACCCAAACGACAAACAGAATTCACATCTTCATAACTTTATTCAAAAAACAAAAATAAAACTCGATGAAGGCCGGGTACACATCAGATAGTATGTACACGTAAAGTCTGAATTGGGAGGCTTAATTAAAAAAAAATACCCGACTTTGGGGAATTTATATTAGGTCGAGAAATGTCCCGGGTGCACATCACTAATAAATAAATAAATACCGTATTTCGTTCGTAAATAGAGCTTTTTCTATTGTAGTCGCTAACAACTTACAGTAACAATAGAGTTGTGCAAACTTGGTTAAGTAATCGTCGATAGTTTTTCAGTAGTTTACTAGCCGCATCTTCACTGGATCTCTTTACCCACTCACGATCCCCGTAATGAGGGAAAGCCTCTAAACCCTAGCCTGTGACTATATTAAGATGGCCTATCAGATTCTAACGAAGAAGGAACGATTGCTGAATAGACCAGAACGTGACCAAAATCCCAAAGCCTCCCCTTACGTGAGGAGAACTTCCAAATTTATATTTCGACTGCAGCGTTCCGGTGAAAATTGAGTTATTTTTAAAATGACGTAGGTACAGCACACTCCCCTTGTACGAGTATATCGCCCCGTAGTCTGTATTGACGTCAGTTGTGAAAACGGAAAATGTTTTTGACGTGTTTTTTTGTGGAAGCTCTTGTACGGTGTTGAATTACATGATAAAACACGGAAACTTTCGCTTATTGAACATTCATAATTGAGGTTAACAGAAAAGCCGAGGTGAACGTGAAAAATAAGGAACTTCTTTTCAGGGGTATTAAGATTTTACGTTACAATATTATTTTGGTTGTTTAGAAATTATGGATTTTTTGTGTGTCTGTAAAAAAAATGGTTTTCGCATTGGTTTTTCTCCTGTTTCTTCATCTTTTAACAAAAAAATATGTATGAATATGGATGAATCGATAACTATATTTAAATAATGCATAAGTTTGTCATTTGTTTCTAAACGGTACCTATTAAAATAACAAAAAAACACGTTTAGCGTATATCCGCTATAGAATATATAATATATAAAAAAAAGGTAAACGTACGACCTTTTTTTTAACAGTATCTATTCAAATATCAAAAACCTACGTTTTGCGTATATCGGCTATTGCATACGTTTATCGTTAATTTGTGTCTGAGCGGTACCTATTCAAATAATAAAACCGCACGTTTTGTGTACATCTGTCATTGCGTACGTTTGTCTTTTGTTTCTGAACGATACCTATACAAATAATAAAACCGCACGTTTTGTATACATCTGTCATTGCGTACGTTTGTCTTTTGTTTCTGAACGGTACCTATTCAAATAATAAAACCGCACGTTTTGTGTATATTTGCTATTGCGTACGTTTATCTTTTATTTCTGAACGGTACCCATTCAAATAATAAAAACCCACGTTTTGCGTATAATTCATTTATCCGAGGAATGTGGATGGAGTAATAACTGTGAGCCAGGACAAAGTTGGGCAAAGCAGCAATAGCTTTAGAAAATGCGAAAATGATGAATAAACACCGATTCGTATATGTTGCAATGTCTTCTCTTAGTGGGAAGAATACTCAATTAATTTTGCCAATAATGGTTCAATGAAATGGCCTGAAATATTGCTTGAAATGGCTTTAGCTGTATTTAGTAACCAGATTTAAGTAGCCAGGTAATTCCCAGCCTTCCTTATCCCCATCCCCTTGACCCACCGCTCCCTCCAGCCTCACAGTACACCCTAAATGGGGATGCCATTAGCTTTGCTAGTGGTACCAGGCAGTTGTGCGGTATTTATATTTAAAATATGTTAACACGCTTTTAATATTAAAAATAATATGTGTTAAAAGGAAAAGTACCCCTTTTCTAAATGTAATGTTAGTTAATAACTTCTCACATTTTAAAGTGACTCATTATCACATTATTATGTGCTCCATGCGTGGCTCAATGTAATTACTTGTTAATCTTCTGATGATCCTTCTAGGAAATAGCCCCGGGGTTTACAAGGGGAATTAGCAAGATAATCATTTTGAAAGAGAAATAACAAAGATAACGCTTCTCGAAACTTTCAAAATATATTCTAACGTTATCGCGTTTGATACATTCTCAACACGTTTAATATAATACCCCAACGCACACCAGAAAAGAATCTTTATTAAGTTATGAATTAGACATAATTTCTTCAAAATATTGGTATTCACTTGTGGCGCCATTATTAATTAATTAATTAAAAAATATATTTTGTTGAAACCACTTTATAAATATAACATCATCAATGATACATAAACATAAACATCAATGCCGTCATCATCAGGAATTTAGTATTCATATATTCCTGATGATGACAGCATTGCTGTCGAAACATGTATAAACTTATGTAACTTCGACCGGTCAGTGGCTGAGTTAGCATCGCGTTTGGATCTCACCTAGGCGTCGTGAGTTCAATTCCTCGGCTGGCTAAGTCCTCCATTACGACACAAGCAACATCTTCCGCTTACTGTGATGGTAGTAGAAGATTTTCAAATATTGTCAGGTTATTCGTAACCAGGGAATATTTGTATTTCGTTTAAGAAAAAAAAAATTATGAAGTGGTGTAAACAAAGCCTATTTTTTAATTAATTAATTTTGTAATAAATATTAAAATTAGTAATAATTATAATCATCGTGAAAACACAAGAGAAAAGGGCTTCGGTATTCTTTTGAAATTAAGTTTTAAGATTAGGAATACTCAATTTAACACGGAATGTATTTTTCATTCCCCAGCTTGGGCCTTCCAACCGTAAGATTATTTAACGCGCGGCACCATAGTTACGACACGGATTCTATGGGCGTCATCGCAGTCGCCGGAGATATTGTGGAGTGTGCAGGACTCCATCTAACGTTTAGAATCCCGCGCCGCAATCTGTAAAAACCCGCACGTCGTCGTCCGCACTAGTCCGTAGCGCCAACCCCACTAGTAAACCAGTCAGTAATTCGAAGTATACCAAAAATACCGCATTTCATAATACTTTTGCGCGAAATCATTAGATAACATACCAAAATTTAATTTTAAAAATAAAATTTGACCTGGTAATTTTTTTGTGTTTTGTGAAACTGTAACCATTTATTAAAACAATCATAGAACCACTGACGTCAGAATTAATAGACTTGTCCGATTTAGAGGGCTGGAGGCAAAGGTCACATGACACCCGTTTTGGCATCACCTCAGTTCATTGGCGTCCAAGATTGTTTCGCGTAATTTTGACTGCGTTAAGCAAATTACAAAATATTTATAAAAAGGATCAAACCAAATATTCTAACAAAATCTTCGTTTTTTGTAAACGAGCAGAACCTTTTTAATTAGATGCTGTTTTAGATAAATTGGCAGTATGCCTAGCTCGCCCATGCGCCTCTTATTTTGGTTCCTTCGACTTACGTGTTAGGGCATCTCTGTGTACAATTTACTCTGTGTATAGAACGCTTAAAAAAACTTGCTTCAGGCTAAAAATGTTCGCATCGCCAACGGTCAAAAAAATAAATGCTGTCGATTTTTATCAAAACGACAGTTTAAAAATAAGTTTGAAAAATTGTGATTTTGAGCTGCTAATTCAAAATATTGAAGACAAACAAATTCGTCGCTATACACTTTTATATTTTGCAAAAGTAAACGGAAATCGTTAACATTTTCATAACGGCACCTAGGAAACGATTGGATTTAATAAAAAATGTCATAACTCACATCCGTTACCTTTGCATGTACTTATAATAATAATAGTGGCGTTTTTTTTGAAAAATCTCCTCAAGGCCGCTGCACAAATATCACTTGCTAGGGTATATCTTAGTATGTAAAAACAGATGGAGAAACATACTAACCTGGAAGGTCACTCCAGATTAACACGTTGTCATAAAGTTTTAGCTTGGGAAGATATGATTTTGCACGCACAGGACACAATGTTAGAAAACACTGCATATTGCGTGATATTGCAGTTACAATTTAAATCTTATTTGTCGTTGAAATTATATTTATTAGAAGGTTATTGGCAAAAAAAGTTGGTATTTATTAGAAATATTAATGTTTTTTTTTGTTCGAATTTTGTAGTGGAGAAAAGATTTTTTTAATGACCGAAAAAGGTAAAACGCTTATGTTGTCAAAAACAATGTTGTGTACCTTTTTTTTTTAATCAATAATGAATGACTCTAGTCTTTAATTCAAGTATATTTCGTTTTATTTTTAAATTTAGTTTCATGGTTAAATAATTTTCAAAGTTTCAGTTTTTCAAAGTCCGCCAAAACGCTCCAAATCTATGGCCAAGATGGTTTTGAAGTTAGAATGTCAAATGTCAAAACAAGTATGAGGCTTACCGTATATAATTTTATATTCTATTCATAGTAAACCATCCTGAGCGTTGGTAAATACCTTATTAGAAACTTTAACTCAAAGAATAATAATAGTATTGAGCAATAACATTATCATAATATTCGTATTGATTTTGCTTTGGTTTGCTCATGAATACTCTAATTTATACCATAAATAGTAGGTTTTTTATATTGAACAACAATTAAAGAGCTAAAAGTCCTTAAAATTAGAATTAAATTTTGCCAAAACTAAAAAATACATTTTAACAAAATAAAACTGAAAAATAAAAATGTCCATATTAATCGAAAAACAGAATACGCACGTGATGTCAAATGTTCCAAATGTAACGGTACCAACATAACAATGTCTTTTGATGGGATGATTATTTATTCGCTTTTTAATAACAATTTATAAATTCTACGTACGATGATTATAAATAATAAAAATGATATATAAATATGTATTTTTATAGCCATAATATTTTTTTCCCCTTCTTTCTTCCGAATATTTTTACTTTGCTACATTAAACCGTTTCAAAATAATTAAAATTATTGTTTTTTTACAGATCGAAGGCATTTCTATCAAACTCACATTTTCGAAAGCCATTTCTTTCTGCGACGAGTATGAGATTGTGCAACGGAACGGCAGCAATTTTCAAGGTAAGCTGAGTTAAACAATTTTATGCATTATTAAATAAGTTTCGAGTCACCGAGACGCTACAATATAATTGTTCAAATACATATGCGAAAGAAATATGGGAATGAGTCGAAAATACAGTCGTTTCACATACATATCTACCAGCACCGCACAGAGCAGAACAGAACAGCACACACAAAGCACAGACGCGAGTATGGCTGTCAACTCAACTGTCAATTGTGCGTATTATTATTATTTTATAACCTATATTCCCTGGCCAATTCAATCAATATTTCGTTGTCGATCTTCTTGGTTTTGTGATAAAATGATGGTACTAATGGTGATGTGTTCAAACTAACTGCGCAGGCGCAGATGTCACCAGCGGCCACAATCAACATCAAAATATTCTAGCCTACAATCTCGTCATGTGTTGATCTGTGCATGCACGCATACATTACACTTACGTAGACGGTAATGTGAATGTTCTCAAAGACAATGTAAGCAACTAATGTTGTCGTATCTGTACTGTACAGTTCTGCACTGCGCGATGCTGGTATATGTGTAGACCTTTACTCGTAAAATTTTAAGTACTGAGGAATTTCAATACAGCAAATTACATGTAATACGATTCAGCGTTTTAAAAATACATATGGAGAGAGAATTGAGCGTACCTACCAATGTCATTAGATAGAACTCGTTCTTTCTTTCGCGTACAGAAACCGTCAAAAAGATATTCACATTACGCTCTGTGTGATATTCACGTTGGCCATAAGTTTTTCATTACTGCTCACATTTTCATCGGCTGAACTAAAAATATAATGTATTCAGAAGCTTCATGATAATATTAACTGAGCACAGAGGCCGCCATGCGTGTAATCATCTCTGCGGGAGATGAAAAGATCTCCCATTACTCATCTGTGGCCTTATAATTGCCTCCAGAAAGGATGCCAGATATCCTCTGAGAATTTTCACTCGCATAATTCTTTACTGATTCCATGCTTTTGCCTCTAATTAGATTGTTTTGGCAGAAAGATGTATTTTTCCAAACTAATGCTCAATTTTGCAATGAAACGCTAGAGTGGTCGCGTTTTCACCCCAGCTATTAAAAATAAAGGGTGTTGCGATAACTTCCACAGTTTTCGAAATGACATTTTGAATTTATTTGCTGCAATCTACGAGTATATTGTATTTATTTCACTTTCGTAAGAAGCAGTTACGCTCACCGTGATTAGACGAAATTAAACTTTATCTGCTGTTTTTGACTAACGAAATCCAATAATAAAATTCGCACCAAAATAAATTATAGTCTCCCATTGCCAATGTTTTACAGGTTCAATCGTTTTGTTTTACCTCTTTGTATTATTTTCTACTAAAAAATCTACATATTATTTTCAATATTAAAACAAAATAACAAATATTAATCAAAATAAAGTAATTTCGTTTTAATTGTAATGATTTTATTATTTATATTATTTTTTATTACATAAAACTGGCTATATGCGTAAAACTTAAAATTTTTTTTTTTTAATAATTATGTTAAACAACATTAATTACCTTAGTGAAAGTTTTAATAAATTTAATGACAAACAAGTAAAAGGTAGACAGCATAAGTACATTAACTATTCATTATTGTTACTTGTGCTAATTCTTTCTTCTTCTTCGTATGGTGGAGGAGAGTTGGTGGAGATCATAGTGGAATGTTGATGTTATTTAGTTAGTCGACGACATCGAGAGTCACTTGGTTCAGCACAAATGTACCATAGGGAAACTAAAAAGGAGACATTCTTCTACGGTGTGTTCTGTTCTCTGAATATGTCATATACGCACTACGGGTGTGACTGCACCGGATGCGGTTTAATGAGGTCCACGTCTTCTGAATGAGAGAGAACCCTGTCAGTTTAATAGTAGGGTCTACATTAACGTGCTTGTTTTTCACGTCCAAGGTTGGCACTGAATTCACCACGACTCTTCAGGGGAGTATCGTGATAGATGCAGTCTATCGTCTTCAGACAATGGTTATCTGGACGTTAGGCGGCTGGCCAGGAGGTTTGGAAGGTTATCTCGAAGTGGGATGTTACTATTCATGTCCACTTGTGCTAATGATACACTGTTTTGGTACCATTGACTGAATAATAAAGGTCATCATCAGATTATCAGCTTAATATTAAAGGTAGAACTTCTTCTTATGTTTGTAGTTAAATTAAAGTGTTTAATCGCGTCATTAAAAATGTCTACTTCATTGTTAGAGCAGTGCATTGTAATTTATTTATGTCCGCAGTAAAGGGGAGAAATATTCCGTGTTTGTGAGGTAGGAGAAAATGTAATTTATACCCTTTGTCAATTAATAATAACAAATATATTTTCAAAACTGTTGAATTTATATTTGAACTTTGTTTTGAGGTAATAAAAAGCATTCCACAATAAAGATATAAAGCAGTTAATATATTTTCCATCAAAAAATCTAAACATTATTTCTCTCTTGTAAATTGTTGATGGATTTCTTTATACCACCTGTCAAAAGATTCTATCATATCTTTCGTCGATCGGTTGCTTATTAATCTGGCACATTCAAAATACACTTCAAAGCAAAAAACACACACACTTTTGTTACTGTATATGTAATGGCAAAGTTGTTTAACGTTGCGAAAACAGGGAATTATTTTGGAGTCTTTGTCACATAAGAAAGCTCTTGATATGTCCGGCTTTGAAGTGACGTTGACACCACCCTTGTAAGAACTGTCATTGAAATATTCTTGAATATACAGTTTTCTCACCCCAATTCATGGCAGAACTCTCCTTTGTACATACAAGTCTTTCATGTCCTCTCAGTGAAAAACTTTATTAAATTATAAACTTTTTCTGAACCTAAAACGATTTAGGTCTATTCGATTTTCGTCGAATATATGGTCACTAACTGACTTAACTACCGGACCTCATCCGCTTTTCAAAACCAAACCCTTCTACCGAAATACTTAATCAATGAAATATATGCAAAAAGCTGATGTTTACCGGCCTTGGTCGCGATTTTTTTTTTATAAAGTTAAGAAGTTCTGAATTCTTGCTTGTCATTTGGTTGCCATCATTGATTTGACAGCGAAAGTAATGCCTTGTGACAACTAATATCTATAAACTAAGTAACATCTCAGCTCGGGTATGGGGGCTCCATTGAAGCCAGTGTAAAGTTAGCCTCTCAGAAGCTGGGCGTATTGTACAGAGCCCGCAGATATTTTAATAGTACCCAAGTGCTGACCCTATACAAATCGCAAGTGTGCCCCACTGTAAAATTCGGCAGCCACCTCTGGTCAGGAGTCCCAATATATCTGAAAAAAAAAACGCTTGGATCTGTGCAGAAACGGGCGATCCGTTTGATAGATTTACTTATCAAAAAACAAAATTTAAAAAATAAATATTAACTACAAATTTCCCTTTTTGCTTATATACAGTAAACAGTGTGTGTACATAAACGCATGTATACATACACATTACATACATACATGTACACGCACATGTGTATATCTGCATGTATGGGAGGTTAAAGGTTAAATTTTTAGTCGAACCTGAGTAAGTGAAATGTTAATAAAATAATTACTACTTCTTTTCCATGTTGTAAATTGAATTATATGAAAGAATTTGGCATCTTATCCGATTTAATTCAAAGTTAAATGGACATTTCGTAGCTTCACAGCTCACGGTAGAAAATACGTTGTTATATAAATACAGTTTTACTGGCCTAGAACGTTCAGACAGTAAACCTTCGCACAATTCTATTGCATCACCTTTTGAGAGTTTCTGCCGCTTTCACAAAAATATATTTACTTCTCCGTAGTTTAATGAGGTTATACGTATTGCCTTTACTTGAAATTAGCAGGCAGAAAATCAAGTAGTCTAGAATTAAAGGTATACAATAAAACTTTTCAAAAGATAAAATATTCTTCAAAATGGTTATACCACGGTTGGCTGAAGATTTTCAAAGAATTTGATCTTTTTCTCAATTTAAGGAAAAACATGACTGTATTCCGAATATTGCATTTCTGTTCATCCACGACAACCGGAACAAACAGCAAGAGCTGGGAACAATCTCATTCAACCAGGAATGGTCAACTGGTCGCTCACGAACTAATTACATGAAAAGTTCGTACAAAGTTGCCTACTCCGTTTGCTCCATACATAGCTGGGCCGGCCAGTTCGGCCGCAAGCATAAATAAGTACATCGATAAAAGTTTTATCGAGAGTATCCGTTTTTTGTTAACACTCCCGAGCACGATCGCAGATCGCCAAATAATAAATGGTTTACGTCGATAAAATCTGCTTTATTTAGTCGACGCTAACTGCTGTTTGTTCGTAGGCTATCTGCAGTAGTTCTCGGGAACGTTTTAATAAAACATTTATCAATATATTAATAGTTTTTGTGTTCAATTAGTAGAACACAAATCTTTTTTTTTTAAATTAATCTAAATCAAATAATGCAATTATTAAGTTCTGCAAATATTTTTAGTTTTTATTATTGTGACAGTTGTTTCGGGGTTTAAAGCCATTTTCAAACTGCGGTTAATCCACATTGCGACGACGTATTTACATGATTTTATTTACTCCCACCCAATTCTAATTTGAACTTAATAATAACATTCTTAAATTTTATTTACATTAAATTTAAAAAAATACATATACGAGTATTTGTGTATTTTATATATATATCGATATTCTTGTGCTAGGGGTCTAGGTGCACCAATCTATCCATTCTGGAAGATTTTAGCATTCAAAACTGATTGTTATCTCACAGTTGTTTGGTTGAAAATTATCCCAAGATCCTTGATACTTTTGTTAAATCTATCAACACACAGCACCCCATAAAGATGACATAGGCCCTGAGGGAAATTATTTTCCACAGGGCCTCCTGTGTGGAGTTTATGTTAGAAAAGCCGAGGAAGTACACGTGGGATATACAAAATGTCACAAACCTCTAGAAAAGTGTTTCTCACTCAACCTTTTTTGCGCCATTTCCCACTTCAAAACTTCAAAAATTACCATGCTTAGCAACAACGAGAAAAGCGTAGTAAAAAATATCATGATTGTCGTATGTTTGCAAGGGGAATCCACGAGGCCTTTTATTATTTACGAATAATAGATACTTAATAAGCGCACTTGAAGTGAAATAACACAAAACTGCGCTATATAAATGCTTTGTTATTATTATTATTATATTAATACCCGTCGTTTTGATATTTGTGCTGGTGTTGCCATTTTTTTTCTCAGAAATTCAGGTTTACATATCAAAAAAAAAATTCTAATATTTAAGAAAAATATTTATTGCGCAAAATATTCAAGTTGCCCCCTGGTGAGGCGTGCGCCCCGCGTTGAGAAACACTGCTCTAGAATACTGAATAGAAGAATACTATTAACGCCTCTCTATTCAGCCTAAAACAAGGGGGACAATCTACTTCTCTGCCGTTTTTTGAGGAATGTTGCTATATTTACCGCCTGTGGTTGACTTCACAGTCTATTTTGTACAATTTTTTTGTAGTTTTCGTCATTCTTTGACGAGTTAAATTTATGCCAATTGTCTCGAATTCAAAAAAATGTTCAAGTTCTCACCAAGCAATAAGTTAACTTGCTGACGCATTCGGAGAAAAGCCATCCCCGTTGCAAAATACATTTTATCATATCTTTCATCAATCTGCAATATTTTTGTTTGGACTGTTCCACATGGATGGCACTGTCGGCAAGACAGTACAGCAGCGATATCTGAGAACCTCTCAAGGTCAGACAAGCAGATTATTACAATTGAATTAGAAGGAGCTTAGCTTCCTGGCTCCCCAAATTCGTTATACCGAAATTTTGTGTATCCTGTTGTTTATCAATAAATTACCGGGTGTTCGCTGTAATCAGAGATTTATTTATCAAGAGATATTGTATTCTGTATATTTTTGATGAGGAAAGCTTCGCTCCCGAAACATCTTGTTATGTATATATTAATAAAGTGGTGATTATAAAGTATTTTTTAATTTATTTGTGAATTAAATTTAATAATGTTGTTATTAAGTTCTGCGAGTATTTTAGTTTTTATTATTACGAGAGCTGTTTCGGCGTTTAAGGCCATTTTCAAACTGCGGTTAATCCACATTGCGACGACTTACTTATATTATTTTATTTACTCCCACCCAATTCTAATTTGGACGGTGTATAAAATAATTATTTATTACCGGTAAAACCGGTTTAGTTATATAGTTAAATAATTAAATTCTCTATACTATGAGTTTATTTACATTTATAATGTGCTTTCCTCGTATTTAAATGTCAATGTTTTCTTAATTGATTTATTTAAATGTGTTTTATGGCTTTGGTAGTGTGAATGTACTGAGAAGTGGCGAATAAATAATTTTCCTTACATTATTATTTAATGCTATCTTACGATCATTTTTTCGTTTATTAATTTCCAATTGTTTAATTAAATTTAATATATGACCATTTCTTTCTATATGTAAGTGATTATTCACTAAGAGATGCGAATTTTTAAAAAGTGATCTTATTATTATAACATCGTATAAGTTCTACGAATTGAACACAAAAAACGTTTTTTTTAAATGTAAAAAGTCCATCCCAAAGCCAAAAAAGTTGAATTTCCCTGCTCAATAGGATGTTTCCTGAAACTACCAGTCCTCTATCTAAGTTGATTGGTAAAAGTTGTCGCTTAGCCGGGGATAAACTCAACTTTTATTGGAAATCCAACATCGGCCGAGTCTCTTGATGTAATAAAGTTACGGCAGGAAAACAAGTTGCCTCATTCACAGCCGTATTAATCATTACCGTAACACACTTTGACTTTTATTTTATACTGCCCCCTGCCTGCTTTATGCGCTCCTGGTGGATTAATGATTTGTATGTGATGAATAACTTACTAATTAAAATTAATTCTATGGTAATAACAAACTTAGCCCAAACATAATTTTGACTGATAATATTAATTTTTAAAACGAAAGAGTAACTTTTTGTACACTATGTATCTTTACAAGACGCCAAGCTTTCGTTCAGAACCGTACTTTTTGTTATTTTCTGGCTTTCACCCATTAAGGGCGATCTTGGCCATGTTAATGTTAGATTTTAATAGTCCAGATTGTTCTTAAAATTAGTTATTTTTAAACAGGATACAATATTTGGGCAAATAAGTTTGCCGTGTAAATTTGCGTGTTAATCCCCGATGACTTAAATTTTAATGCCATTTTTATAAATAAATTACGAATAAATTGTTAATTTGGGGGGAGTTGAGACTGAAGGCATGGAATACTGGTAGGGAATTCAAATTTAAGTCTTACCAATTCATGCATAATATATGGAAATTGGTCATTGTTAGGACACTCAAAGAAATTATGATCCAGAGTATCCTCTGACCCACAATCACAGTAAGGCGAGCTGACTATGTGGAATCTGGCGAGGGGACTAAGACAAGAAGTGTGATCTAGTCTCATTCGAGTTATGGAGGAAATATATTTTTTTGGCATGCTAGTGTATTTCTGAAACCAGGGCTTGACTTCGAATTTTGTGAATGCTCCAAAATATCTCGAGTAGAACCGTCGAACATAGGTGTGTTAGCCTCCGACGATTGTAATATGAATCCTATAATAACCAAATAACATAATAAATATTCAGTAAAAAAAAATTGAAACAACTATTTATTTATTTTTTCTAAACAATAATTATTAGCCTGAAACACTCATCCAAATTGAAAAAAAACCTTTCCGAGCAAAGATAATGTCGCCGACAGGACTCGAACCTGCACCCTTCTGATGTCCGGTTTCTGATGATTTTTTTTCAATTTGGATGAGTGTTTCAGGCTAATAATTATTGTTTATAAAAAATAATTGTTACCCTTTGCGCTATGCACAAAAATCTTGTCTTAAGTTTTTAAGAACTTTAGTTTATCAATTAATAAATATTTGACAAGTCAAAGCAATTTTCACCAATAAAATGTAGACATAATTTGTCTCGACGACATCTATTTGAGGGATTTAGCCGTTACAAGCCTCTCTCATACTAATAAAGTTGGTTGTTTACAGGTGAAAAATATAATAAAAACAGTAATTATTGAATGGAACACTAGTATATATTGATTAACTTGGCGGGTTTGCGATAAGCCGACGTAGCTCAACGGTAGAGCATCTGACCGGACATCAGAAGGGTGCAGGTTCGAGTCCTTTCGGCGAAATTTATCTTTGCTCGGAAATGTTTTTTTTTCAATTTGGATGAGTGTTTCAGGCTAATAATTATTGTTTATAAAAATAATTGTTACCCTTTGCGCTATGCACAAAAATCTTGTCTTAAGTTTTTAAGAACTTTAGTTTATCAATTAATAAATATTTGACAAGTCAAAGCAATTTTCACCAATAAAATGTAGACATAATTTGTCTCGACGCTATCTATTTGAGGGATTTAGCCGTTACAAGCCTTCTCATACTAATAAAGTTGGTTGTTTACAGGTGAAAATATAATAAAAACAGTAATTATTGAATGAAACACTAGTATATATTGATTAACTTGGCGGGTTTGCGATAAGCCGACGTAGCTCAACGGTAGAGCATCTGACCGGAGAAGGGTGCAGGTCCGGCGATTTTCGAGCTGGAATTTGATGAGTGTTTCAGGCTAATAATTATTGTTTATAAAAATAATTGTTACCTTGTTGCACAAAATCTTGTCTTAAAGTTTAAGAACTTTAGTTTATCACCAATAACTATTTATTTATTAATTGATAAACTAAAGTTCTTAAAAACTTAAGACAAGATTTTTGTGCATAGCGCAAAGGGTAACAATTATTTTTATAAACAATAATTATTAGCCTGAAACACTCATCCAAATTGAAAAAAACCTTTCCGAGCAAAGATAAATGTCGCCGACAGGACTCGAACCTGCACCCTTCGGTCCTTTGTTGAGATGAGCGGCTTTACAATTTTAGTGAAACCATATATTCATTTTTTTTAATAACTTCAAAGTTCGGCACGTTCCAGAGTGGAAGATACTTTCAGTATCCCTCTAGTGAAAAACCACCATACAGACTTAAAACGTTGCTTGAAATAACTTCATCCGTGTTTGGTGACCAGATCTGAATATCCAGGTACTTCCCCACCCTCCTCTTCTTATCTACTTTTCCTCCCAACTACCTTCAGCTTCACAGCATATCCCAATTGTGGGTGCCATAGTCTCGCTGGCACCAAATCGTTCGGAGCATTTTAGGACTCTTGTGCGGTATTCACATTCAAAATAAAATAAAAATAAATATGAATTGAAATTTTCAATATCGTTTTTATATATAATGCTGTCATTATTATATTTGGTTACCTTTTTTAAAGATTTGAATAATTTAATAATTATAATGATCGTAACAAATTTTTTTTTATTTTTTTTTATTTAATATGATAATTTTTTTTTTACAGAGAGTATATAAATAAGACATGGTTCATATAGTGTAACAAAAATATAATATAGCTATTCCTCACCATAAAGAAACAAGGTTCTTGTGTTTGGTGAGTGATTATCGCTTAATTAATCAGGTCATAACTTGAAATATTGTTGTACAATAGCAGGAAAATATGAATTTGTCGTGTAAATTTTGTAATTTATCACTAGTAATAGTGTTAAAGAAAAGAAAAGAAATGAAAAGAAAGTAGAAGAAAAAAAGAGAAGATAATAATAAAAGACAAAAAAATCTAATAATAATAAAAATAAATAAAATTTAAAAAAAATTGTTACAGTAGTTTGAGGTAATTTTTTAATCTATGTTGAAATTCATGGATAATTTCTATAATTTTAAGATCAGATGGCAGATTGTTAAAAAAAGTTATTCCTAGATATAGGTATGTGTTTTGCGTATGCTTAGTATTGAATGGCGGGATTTTAATGTTTTGTTGATACCTTGCGGATATATTAAATTGTAATTTATTTAACGTTTTTTCTTTAAAGATTTGAATAATTGCATATTTTTATAAATTTTATCTACTGTAGGTACATTGAATATTGTAAAAAGCTTTTCAGTGGAAAATGATGATGGTTTTTTAAAAATTACCTTTATTATCAATCTTTGGATTATTTTAAGTGGACTTAAAATATTATCATATGTTCCCCCCCAGCCAATAATTCCATATTGTATAATAGACTGAACAATTGCATAGTACACTCTTTTTAGGTTTTCTAGTCTAAGAATATTTTATCAATATTACTCAATAATGTATATATATATCTCTTTTTTTTAGGACTGAGTATTAATCGCATTTTTTTCTTCATAACACCAATCAGTGCCTATCCAACACATAAATTTTTACTCTTATAATATTTGTTTTTCTCATTTCTTCATAAGTTCATAAGTTTTTTCTGCACTATTCTTCACATCACGTTATACTTTATTATTACACTTTTTTATAGATATATTATGTTACCATACTATGTCAATACAAGCCTTTTTTCCCTTCTCTTTTTGTATAATGGTACTTAATATGAACTAAACTTGTCAATTTGAATGTCCTAAAACGGGATTTTTTCCCAGTTGGACAGTCAAAGCTTTCTTACGTTATTTTTTTTAGTTAATTTGTGTCTTTCAAATAAGTAAATAAATAAAAAATAGTGCTTATATTACACTACGTGAACATGACGTCTACGAGTACATAATACTTTTAGCGATTTTTGCAAATTTTAAGATAAACGTTTTCCGCGAGGCGCAAGAAGCGTTCTTTTCAGAATCACGTTAGCTTTCCTTCTTTTTGTTCCGCTCCTACTCGTCTGGAACCTACCCGCCCTTCCCACCTGGCCCCGTGATGGGCGGCGTGGGAAGGCGTCACCTGTTCCTCACGGTAATCGTGTTCAACATGCTGATGCTTCGAAAAACAAGACCTTTCCTCAGCTCATACAAACTCACAATACTTTTTTAAGTGAATGTGGGTTGGTACCAATAACTTTTGTGATGTTTTGTTCCTAAAAAAATACATATGTTTGTGGATGTACATTATTTTATTTCGTACGATATTTGGAGAGGCCAATAAAACATTTAAGCAATACTTTGTGTTCACCACTGTTTAATATATAAACATTAACATGTGACGGAAGCGAAGCGTCCCTCATCGGGATACACAGCATACTAAGAAATAATGACAAGTATAGACAAACAATAAACTTAGAATAAAGGTTTAAAAAAATTACGTAGAAATACGATCGATTTACAAATTTGAAATTTTAGAAATCAGAAAGAGCGTTTTTTTTATATGAATACCCCTCGAGAGTCCCAACTGCTCCCAACCGTCTGGAGCCAGTGAGACTATGGCATCTCCGATTAGGGAATGTTGTGTGGCTGAAGGTATTATGGAGGGAAATGAAAAGGGGAAGAGGAAGATGGGGAAATACCTGGCTATTCAGATCTGGTTACCAAACACGGCTAAAAGCCATTTCAAGCAACGTTTGAATTCTGAATGGTGGTCTTTCACCGGGGCGATACGGACACTCTGGAACATGCGCAAATACACTACATATTACTTTTAAATGAATTAATTGTGGAACAGCACAAATTAATTAAATAAAATTTACTT
The DNA here is from genome assembly GCA_022606495.2 of Halesus radiatus. Classification (NCBI taxonomy): domain Eukaryota; kingdom Metazoa; phylum Arthropoda; class Insecta; order Trichoptera; family Limnephilidae; genus Halesus; species Halesus radiatus. The sequence goes on from JAHDVE020000767.1 coordinate 25,136, forward strand.
GCGCATCCGGGATTTCAACCCGTGACCTTCGGATTCGTAGTGGAGAGCCTCACCCCTCGACCATGCGGGCCGTCAGGCTGTTGATAGTGAATTAAACAAAATTAATAATCAAATATGTTTTTTTAAATAGCTGCCTATTGAATTTATTTTCATAATAATAAAAATAATTTATTTTTAATTTCTAATATAAATTGATTATTCAATGTTTTATAATATTTTTTTATTAATATTTTTGATTAATTAATTACCTACTTTAATCAATTTTGTTTATCATTATAATTTGTTTATTCTATGTTTATCATCTGTCTATACTTGACATTGTTATTTTTTAGTATTCTATATATTCCTGATGAAGAAAGATCGCTTTCGAAACATGTTGATATGTATATATTAATAAAGTGGTGATTGAAAATTAATTTTTGTCAATAATGACGCCTCAAAGTGAATACCAATCTTTTGAAGAAATTTTAAATTATTATTTTGTTTTGAAGAGGTTTATTCACGCTGTGCATTTGTTAATTAATTTTATTTATTTGCTACCGGTTTCGACACACCCGTGTTATTCACTAGCGTTCCCAAATCCAACATAAATTATACAAATATTAGCTGTTTAGAAATTGTTACATAGTTAATGTCCAAGAAATGCAAAAAAATATTACTTATCATAATTTTTTTATTATACTGTGTATCGTGATAAGGGAAGATTCGCTTCCGAAATATGTTGATATTTATATATTAAACACTGGTGTACGCAGAGCATAAATTATTAATTTTATTAATAATGACAAGCAAAGTAATTTTACCTTCATTGAAGAAAACATTTAAGCCATTGTGTTTCCATCCATCGCATTTTTTCTGGTTTTCTTCCTATTGGGGGTTGATTAACATTAAGGCAATCTCAGCGGAACTGCACATGTACCAGTCACGTAGGCTTCGAAGCTATGATCCACTGCTCCTTTCTGTACTACGAATTTCACCAATTTTTCAGTTTGGGTAATCTTATATTAACTATTTTTTAAGTGACAAAGGCAAAAGAGTTTTCTTCCTTTCATAGCAAGTACAACCAGTGAAGCAATGCAAGTGAACTTTATACATAAAAATGAATGTTTATCTGTCTGTTTAACCTTGATTTTCTCAAAAATTACTCTATTATTAAAAATTAAGTATTATTATTAGTACCTGGAAGGTTCAGAAAGTGGTTTGAATGAAATCCAACATGTAAAATATAACACAAATAGGTACCTACTTAAGAACTTTATTATTTAGAAATATTTTAAAAAATAAATGTTCGGAATGAAGTAAAATTTTAAAATAAACGTTTCTTTTTTATTTGTTTAGTGATAGTAATAGTCGTCACAAGGCATTACTTTTGATGCCAAATCAATCATGGCACCCAAACGACCAGCGAGAATTCGCAACTTCATAACATTATTGCAAAAAAAAATTCCGGGCAAGGCCGGGTACACATCAGCTAGTAAATAAATAAATTTCCCATTTTTTTTCCATTCGGTGAAGAACTTCTAATATGGTAGTGTTATAAAATTGGTTGCCTCCAGAAAGTTTTTACAATCGAAATGAAAACTGCCAATAGGACAAATCAAAAGATAACAAAAATTTTATTTATGAATTGGAAAATAAATATTTTTTAACAGTCTTCGTAAATAAAATATATCGTTAAAATTTCTACAGTATTTTTATTATTGCAAACATTGTTTTATCTTTAGTATAATACAAATCGAGTGATGATACCAACCCTGATGTATGGCAGTGACCCATGGAACTGACAGAGGAAGGATGAAAGTAGATCGAATGCTGTAGAAATGAAATCCCTTATGTGAATGTGTAGTTAAACCATGTATGATCGTGTAAATGATGTTGAGATTCCTAAAAAATGCAAGGCTGGCGTAATCGCAATGGTTAATAATAATAAATGGAGTGGTTGCGCCGGTTACGGTTCAACTTGCATAGCCTTATGATTGAATTGCACAATAATATGCACCCTAATAAAACTTATCCAATTTGTAATCCATACCTAGTCCATTGACTTTACCTGCATCATTGCCCGCTGTGATTTCGTTCACTACGCATTGATTCGCACCCGCAACCCGCTGCAATATTCGTAATGTGTTCGCCGCCACCGTCGTATTTTGTATTGTGTGATCCCGCTGCAGATGAATATCGTCTGTGTTTTTTCAATGTTGAACTATTATTCATTATTTATGTGCTCGAGTGCATCGACAGTCAAAGAAGAGCCTTGTGAAGAAATGTGGAAGAAATTTAAGTCTTTGGATCCCATTTTACCCTTCCTATTTTACCCCTGCATATTTGAATAAGTCAATTATAATTATTTAAATTATGATAACGGTAATTTATAATCAATGAGTAAGATTGAGAAAGGGACGCTTAGTTGGTTTTAGAGTGAATGAACGAAGAAATGGGTGTAAGGTGAAGAATATATGACGCGAATGTAAATGGAAGAAGAAGCCGGGGTCGTCCGAGGAAGTTATGATCGAATGATCAAAAACTTGAGTCGGGCAATGCCAGAAGTTGGAATAACAGAAGAGAATGTATGAGACGTTGTGTGAATGTGACTGAAGCAAGAAGTGCAAGATTTTCATATACTTATTTAGTTAAATTCTTTTTTTTTTTTTTTTCAAATATTTATTTTATTTTAATTTTTGTTTTATATGTGATGTATCACCTTACTACTGTTTCTCTTGTACATATTTTGTATATATATATATATTTTATTTTTTTTATAACTATTGCATATATATTTTATATGGAATGTGTGGGACTGCACTAACCTCCCCACATACTGGAATAAACATTTATTATTATTATTTACAGTTGTTATTTTTGTTATTGTAATTTTTTATTCTTAAAATGTATTCTTTTTATATGGCAGAGTATTGCACTCACCGCTTTGTTGTGCTGAAATAAAACATTATTATTATTATTATTTCATCGTCCTTTTCCATTGATGTTACATTTATCAGAAGATTGGTGGCAAAAGAAGAGTTGCTACTTATTTGAAATATTTGTATTTTTTACGACTGGAGAATATTTATAAAATGACCTTAAAAAGCGTAAGAAGTTTTTAATTTTTCACAGATTTAATTATTTACAGTATTGCGCACTGTGAACGCATTTGCATTCTTATTCTTGTCTGTATGGTTAGTCTTGTCTCCTTTGTTAACACAAAGCTGCATAGATCATGGTAGACATGACGTTGCAAAGCTGAAAATATCAAGAATTTTCGCAGAAGCTCGTAATTTAGGAGTTACTGATGCATTAAAGAGATTTATCCGTTAAGATGAAGACGTTAATGCAAGTAGAAAATCTATCTCTTTATTTGTGACAGATGGCAATTGCGTAACTTAATTAGTGATACTATAATACATAAAATACATTTTAACAACCGCTTTTTTACGGTAGTAATCAGAAAGATTACCTCGCAAAATAGTTAATTATTTTCTACCGAAAAATCCCGGCGCGAGTTACTATTAAATTCTCCTCCGCACAACATCGGCTATCTGCTATAATTCTGCTCTGGCCGTAGTGAAATATTCACGACAGCGTATGTAGCGTATGTAGCAAGTGCGCGCTCTAGTCGTATCTCGCAGAATATTAAAGTAGACTTTACATAATCCAGGCTGGAACAAGGGCGCCCGTAGCGGGGCCTGGAACTAAGCCGACCCTGTTCAAGGATGATCTTACAAGTATAACATCTGCATACGAGTACAGTGTACAATCAATACCTTCTATATAAATGCCTAGACACTTGACAGCCAAGATGGCCGCCGATCTTGTTCAATCACAATTTCTCATATAATGGATATTTAGGTAAGTAAATATGCTTATAAAACCCAATTAACACGATTATTGACAATTTAACGACAGCAGAAGTAAGTCGACTTTATTCAGGGATGATTTTACAAACATGGCACCTACGTACGACTAGTATACAATCAATGCTTTCTACTTAAATGCCTAAACACTTGACGACTTTACACCCAAGATGGCAGCACGATTATTGCCAATTAAACTACAGTAAAAGTAAGTCGACAATCTCATTCCAACATAAATTCTTACATATTTGATGTTTATTTATTTACGCAAGCATTTATCCTTAATGCATACGTAAACATATAAGTAATGTTTTAAAACACTTACCGGGTAGAGAAGATTATCTCCACATTTATGCACCTCTAACCACAGTTGACACAGGAAGAGGGAGAAATGTTCCCTGGCACTGTAATTTTTTTTTACAATACAATAAAGGTTTGTTCAAAAGAAAAGGTGAATTTCGAATTCTTTTCGAAAAGTATTTATTTATTCATCAATATCCATTTTCTCCCCTTCAAAGTAATCCCCCTTAGATATAATTCACTTATGCCAGCGCTTCTTCCAATCCTCGAAGCACTTCTGGAATGCGCTTTTCGGTATGGCCATCAGCTCGTTCTTCGATTCTGACTTTATCTCAACAATTGTGGTAAAACGCTTTCCATTCATTGGTGTCTTCAGTTTCGGGAATAGGAAAAAGTCGCAGGGAGCCAAATCTGGTGAATACGGTGGTTGAGGCATGATTATGGTGTTGTTTTTGGCCAAATAATCAAGAACAAGTATTGATGTGTGAGCTGGTGCATTATCGTGATGCAAAATCCATGATTTGTTTTTCCACAATTCCGATCGTTTGAGCCGTATTGCTTCACGCAAAAGTTGCATAACTTCCTTGTAGTATTCCTTATTAACCGTACGACCTGTTAGCAAAAACTCATGATGCACCACGCCATTGTAATCGAAGAAATAAGTGAGCAAAACCTTCACATTTGATCAAACTTGGCATGCTTTTTTCGTTATTGGGCCTTGGTTTCGACGTCATAACCAAATACTCACGTTTCATCACTTGTATGACCTTTTTGAGCAAATCTGGATCGTCGTTGACGTCATTCAACAACTCCTGAGCGATACTAATGCGACGTTGCTTTTGCTCAAAATTTAGCAATTTCGGAACAAACTTCGCTGCCACACATTTCATGCCCAAAACATCCCAGAAAATTGAATGGCATGAGCCGATTGATATGCCAACATCCTCTGAAACTTCCCTAACAGTGATTCGATGATTTTCCAAAACCATCTTCTTCACTGTTTCGATGTTTTCTTCGTTTGTTGACGTGGTTGCAACTCCAGGACGCTCATCGTCATTAACATCTTCTCGGCCTTCTGTAAAGCGCTTGTACCACTTATAAACACTTTTTTGAGACAAAGTACACTCGCCGAATGCCACAGTCAACATTTTAATTGCGTTGGAGCACTTTATTCCATTTTAACGCAAAATTTAATACATATTGTTTGATCCATTTTTTTTCAAAAGTAAAAAATCGAAGAACACACAAAAACATGACTAACCTTTCCAGTTGTCAAAAACAAACAACTAATCCAAAATGGCTTATAATGCTAACATATGATAAACATGTGTGTACCAACATAACAAAAAAAATCGATAATCGAATGTACAGAGCCCGCGAAAATTCAAAATTCACCTTTTCTTTAGAACAAACCTCGTACATATAAGAAGACAATTTTATGAATTCGATTGAGGTCTACGGCTAAAGGATTTGTCAGTGTTTTGAGAACAGTTCTACTAAATGCTAGGTATGGAAGTTTTTGCATGGTAGGTTTTATTGAACTTGGGTTCATGTTGGTGCTTGCGACCTTTCCCAATGTCCCCGGTCTAGTGCTGCGTAGGTTACCCGTTGAGGTAAATGCACGCCTTTCTACCGCTGATCTTGAGTTAGCGTGTTTGTTAGAGTTCTGAGACCTGCATCATGCGACACGCACAGCTATTTAGTACAAACTGTGGGGGTGCCAGAATGTACTACCCTTTCTAATACTCGCTATTTTGGGTGAAAAAATAAGCAATGCGTTTGATAGATTCCCTCTCTTAGGGGATAGTTTGAAATATTTGGAAGGCATACATCATTACGTTGGGTTAGAATACTATGTTATTTCAATGAAAGATGGTTCGAAGATCAAGTGTCGTTGATCCATTCAGCATCGGTGCATAGTTGGAAGGAATTCCAAACATGTGCACAACACTCGTTCATGGTTGACATTTTTCCGTATGATCGATTTCACGAATCGTTCTCGTACTTTGGGCTGCGATGCGATTTTTCAATTTTTATGATTCCTTCGCAGAAGGTACATAGATAAAATAGATGCCTTCATGAAATACAACAACTAAATATTTCATTTGTCTCACGAACAAATACAGGAATAACATAGCGTAAGTACCATTCCAAATAATTAGCTACAGTGGCGAATATTCAAAACATACATCACATTCACTGATACTATACTCTAGACACATATCTTATTAATAATTATTAAGAATGTATGCAATAATCTTCTGTTTGTATTTGTATTCCAAGCAGTTGAACATATCTACTATGTCTGAATATGTATGACCTTCTGCGTGAGATTTTCTTCAAAACACAGATCTATCCCCTGACAAACGACGAATTTTCCACACAATTTCCAAAATTTTTCGAAAAAATATTTAAGATTGGCAGAGTGGATTTTCTTTGTCTCTAAATCTTTCCTCAGAAAAACGTAACTTTTGAGTTTCATCCATAAAAATCCCAACACAACAACACAAAAACTCGCGGCACGCCGCTGATGGCAGTAGACCTGAGTGTTTTTTAACACTGGACCCCAAAGTTATTACATAAGAACCCTTATAGAATCGCCCCCTTAGCATAAATTATTCATAAACTTCCAATCGAATGTTCTATATCACAATGTGTGGGGTATTCGCCGCCGGTAAGCGTAGTAAGTTTTCCACTAGGGATGCGCTTGAATTTTGAAATACGGGTGTTTGTTTTCAATATTTGCCGCCTCCAACAAAGTGCACAATACTGTGCAATCCAATACATATTTTATGAGGCCCTTTGCATATCTGCAAAAACAAACTAAAGCAACCATCGCCATGGAGTGGATTGTTGATCAATTTGTTTGAGTAAAATCCGACCCCCTCTTCCCTATCTATGGTGCATAACAGAGAGGAGAGACTGTGTAAAAATAAAGAACGTAACGTTGGCTGGAGAGGGGGGGTAAACGATATTGGTACATGAATATAAGTTAATAAATAAGATTATTGTACGTTATTCCCAATAGCGTATGAAATGGCATGGAAAATAATACATTTGATTGTTTATGTACTAACGGCCGCTCTTCCCAAACCCTACTGCGCAACTGTTGAGTCGAAATTTTTCCTTAACACTATTCAAATCCACAAATTGCCTATTTCCAACGATATTCTCGATCAAATTTACGATTAATTTAGGATATCGATTTTTGTGGATTAAGTCCCTAAGACTAGTTATAAAAAGTATCAAAGGGATGAACAAACGTCACCAAAATGTCAAATGTCATTATAATTAGTTAACGATCTATTTTACGCGATTCAAATATTGAATGACAAAGATTTATTTCCATTTTCGAAGGTCAAAATATGTTTTTTGTATGTTTTCAGAAAAGAACCAAACTTATTTTACTAATAATAAACTACGCTTAGTCATGTTTTTTCACGGACGAGATACGTCAAATGTCAAATATACGAAACGAGCACTGTGCTCTGGCGGCATTACCAAAAGTCAAGTTAACACTTGATTTTCAACATATTTTTAACGTGTGTGTTTCTGAAATATAAAATGTACGTTTATGTATTAGTTTTTGAAGCAAACGATATGTATTCAGAATAAATACATTATTAAGTCATCTATGTTATTTTTACTTTATTGTCTTAACTTAACTATATTTTGCGGATACTATCGTACGTGTATGAAAGTAGGCGGGCACTATTTTATAGTGGGCGGGCACCTCCCTAGACAATTTTGGCAAAAAAATGACTGGAAATAGGTAAACAGAGCGAATACTTAACAAAACACTTATTCTGTGACTCAGATTTATCAATCGAAAAGTTGGGAAGAACGGCCGTTACTGTTTCTGCTTCAGTTTTTCAAGATTTGTATTGTTTTGACAATTGTGCCGCCACTTACTGTGATCATAAAATTTCAGTGCGATTACAATAATCGGCATCTGGCGTATGTTTCATACTTTCTAGCGTATTTTAGCCTGTAATTGAATGAGAAAATATCAATTTTATGGTGGCTTATTTATGTAAAAAATACACCTTCGCAAAGTGGTTGGTTACTTGCAAAATAGCTAAGATGTTCAGGTGAACATTTGAATACAAACGTGGCAAATAACATTATTTGAAGTTAGCGCTCGAATGGGAAATTCTTTTGGAAAATGAGATGCTGGCTGAATTCTCGAAAATAGAATTCTTTAAAATGGAAAATGTTTCGTCGAATTTTGTGAATGCTCCAAACTATCTCGTGTGGAACTGTCGAACTTGGGTGTGTTAGCCTCCGACTACTCTAATATGAATCCTATAGCAACCAAAATAACCTAATAAACATGAACTTATTAAGAAAAAAAACGGAAAGAACTATTGATTTAATATTCTTAAACATTAAAAAAATATATATTAGCCACTCATCTCGTAGGACAGTCCTGGGTTAAGATGACCGGCTTTACAATTTTACCGAAACGATATATTATCATTTTTTTTTAAATAACACCTAAGTTATTCAGACTATAAACAACTATAAAATCTACACTATTAAGTTGGGACGCACATTTATAAATTGTAAGAATAAAAATTTCATTGTAACCCAAATAACTATCATAAATTATCTGTGCTCCAATTAGCCATAATCATAGGGTGACCATTTTTTTGTTAACAAGAAGTGGTGAGTAAATAATAATAGGTAAACGATAATAAGTAAATAATAATCAGTAAATAGTAATAACTAAATAATAATAAACTAATAAAAATAAGTAAATAAATAATTAAAAATGATAAATAATGAATATTATATTTACATATTCGTAAAAAGCATTTACTTTGTGACTTTCAATAATTATAATATAAATACATACATTTGTTTTAAAGCAGTTCGTACTCTTACTTCGTCGGGACTATATTAAGTCTTACGTTAGTTTTAATATAGAGCTGAGGAAGGGAGGGTACTTGTGAAACCGGTCGATCATTATATTAGATTGGAGTGGTTTAAAACAAATGTATGTGTCTATATAATATAATTACTTATTTTAAAAAGCGGTTTGTTTATTTTAAAAGTTTTGCTAGATAATTATTATTATGCGTGACAGCTGTTTCGCCTTCCGATGGCGTGATCAAACTGTGGTTAAGCCACTTGCAGACGATCTATTAATATTATTTCCATTTGGGTACTTATGATGATACTCTTAAAATGTTTTCATTTTTATTATTAATGCTCTTATTATTTTCCGATTAAATGTCGGTAAAACTTTAATGGTTATTACTCTGTAAAGTTTCCATACTTAAAAGTTATTAAATTATATCGTTTAAATTTGACTAAAGGTCATTAAGGATGGTCCATTGGCAATTACAAATTTATTTGGAATGCAAGGAGTTTTTTCCTGTTTCAATTAGGATTTTCTGTTTTAATTAGGAACTCCAGAGAAAAATATAATGACTTTAAAAATGTATTTTTATATAGATCAGAAAACGTTGGTTCTGAATATATAACTTTGATTATGTATAATTAATTATAAGTCGTTATGTCAAAGTAAAGAAAAAGCATTTTATCAAAACACCTTGTTATGTAGGTACCATTGCATTTGGAACATCTGACATCACAAGTGCATTATGTTTTTGGATTAGTATGGAAATTTTTTATTTTTCGTTTTTGTTTCGTATTTTAAACATGCGTTTATTTTAGCTTGAAACTTTATTTGGGTGACATTACGCTCTATAACTGTTGTTCAAATAAATAAAAAAAGAAAACTATTATTGATGAAAGAAATTGGAGTATTCTTGACTAAACCAAATATCAATACGAATATTAAGATAATGTTAATGTTCAATACTATTATTACTCTTTGTTTTAAAGGTTCAAAGAGGTACATAATTTTATTACTTGTATTTAATTTTGGTTTACTAAATGTATAATTGTGTGCGGTAAAGTTAATACTTGTTTTAAAATTTGATATTCTAACCTAAAAAATTATCAAAACCGACCGGCCATAGATTTGGAGCGTTTTGGCGGGTTTTGAAACATTATTTTAACTATGAAAACTAACTTTAGAAAAACTGGAGTTCATTATTCGAACTTGTATTATGCTCCATAATTGAACTCGTCTTGAACATATCTAGCATTATATTATTACGTTCATTTATTAAATTGGCTTTTGAATTATTAGAATTTTTATTAATTTCCTATTGTTGTAAGAGATTTGGTTTGCCGCTCTTGTTGGACGGAGTGGACGGACCCCCAAACAACTCGATCTTGGCAAACACTTCAATCTTCTTACTTCATTCTCATTCATACATCGTCTCATACATTCTCTTCTGTTATTCCGACTTCTGACATGGCCCGACTTAAGTAATTGATTCACTTGACCATGCCATGTCTCCCTTGGGCTTCTCGGGATTCTCCTTACAGTCCTTTCTTCGTTCATTCGCTTTACATGCCTAAGCCATCTAAGCGCCCCTTTTTAAATCTTGCTCATTACGCTTACATCAGCCTTGCATTCTTTTTGAATCTTAACATTTTTCACACGATCATCCATGGTTTTACCACATTCGCATCAAAGATCTCATTCTACAGCATTCAGTCTACTTTCATCCTTCCTCTGCAGTTCACTGCCATACATCAGGACTGGTATTAATACTCCATGCCATAAAATAGAAATCAAAACAATATTATAATACAAATCATTAACGCTACATCATCCAAGTTACATTATTATACATTGTAGGATTCATCAAAGTGCTGGTATAGATGTCGCTTTACCGTATAAATGGAGTTAACAAATACATCAACAACGCCTTCAAACCCCTTGTCCAGATCATGCATTCTATTGGTTAATGAATAAGGCTGATAGTTGGTTGTGTAAGTGTTACAGTTTGTCTTGTTTTCCTCATCGGAACATTTAATTTAATAGTAGCGAGGATGGCAGGGCTGTCGATTAGGTTGTTATTGATTCTACATAATACAACTAGGTTTTGTAAACTTATAGGGGATACCTATTCTATCTACAAGAAGCATAGACAGTCCAGATAGTAGATTATCCTACGTACCCCTGGGAGGTGGCTAGAACAAGTCTCACAGAACAAGCCTGCAAAGCCCTCTGCTTTAAGGTGATATCTGATGTACCATTCATCGTCAACTGCCACCACTATTTCACCCGGGTAGGTCCTCTGTGGGGAGGAAAAACACGACTCTTGATGTCTCTGATTTTAAGCCCAAAGTGACCACACCATTGGCTACGGCTAAATTTTGTATTATTGTCCTGCTACTAAGAACTTCGTTGAAATATTTTTTTTGTTATGTAACATTTATTTATTTATTGTTCTTTAACGGGGAGAGGGACATCGGAGTGTTATTATTTATTAATTCAAAAGAATGATAATATTATTGAACAATACGATAAACATGGTGTTTTTAAAGAGAAAAATATTTATTACGTTTTTTATTTATTTGCATGGGCTTAGCATTTATCAAAATATAATCAGAAATATTACGCGTTTCTGACCGTTCTACGCATGTTTTACAAAAAACATTTAAAAAGTTAAATATCCTTAAAAAATGCTGTGAAGGTTTTTCTGTAACTTGTTGATAAATTAAAAAAAGCACAGCGTGTGGTTTAATTTTTTATGAAAACTACGTAACTTTAATGTTTTTTTTGTAATGAGGATTACAAATCTTTGGTTATGTTTATTTACAAAAACGCAACGATAAAGGATTAAAATTACTTTTCTCCACTGTAAAAATCATATTCGTATTTGAAATATTTTGTAAAGCATACAATGGGACGGTCAGAAAAAGTAATATTTCTGATTAGATTTTGATAAATACTAATCCTATGTAAATTTATAAAATATTTAATACATATTTTTCTATTTAAAAACATTATGTTTATCGTATGGCGTAATAATACTATAATTATTTTGAATTAATAAATAATTCCTCTCCGACGTCCCTCTCGCCCTTAAGAACATTTAACGGATTGATAGCAAATAATATATATTGATAGAAATAAAATGAAAGTAGGGTTATCAATACATTTACAAAACGTTATTTAAAAATATATTTTATTATACTTTCTCTTTTTTGTATTATCCTCTCTCACTCTTTTTCTTTACCTGTATATACGATAACTCTGTATTATTTTTATTAGTTATTATATTTGCCACGACCAAGCATGATGTAAGCGAAACCGGTTGGCGTAAAAATACAATAAATTAGTGGTTTGTAACACAGCGTTTGTTTTATTTAACATAATGTTCCATACATTAGATCAGACGCCGTCAGTTTTTTTGAACCGTGATGGAGAATTTTTTAATGTTCTTAATTTGAGTGCATGAAATGTCAGACTGCGGTCATGACATCACGCACTAGGGACGTTTTTAGCACACCAGGAGGACAGGGGAGGGGGACAGAAGCGGGGCAGCTGGGGATGGGGTGTGAGGGATATCGATTTAACACACCGCACTAGAAACAAAAGTTACACATGATATTATTTTCCCATTATATGAGACATTGATTATACGCGCGCAAGAAAAAAAAAACAGCGAATTTTCTGTTACACAATGATTGTATTCAATTTATTCTTTCTACTGAGAGTTTTGTTGTAAATTCTCTTTCTGCGGTGTGCGATGTTTATGAGAGAGTTGAAATAAATATGAATATTAATGATAATAATGTTTTAATATCTTCTTTTTTTTATAAAAAAATAACAAATAATCATATCCTCACTGTAATTTCTCGTGCTGAGGATTTCATTTACAAAATATGAAATTACATTATATTAAATTGGTGTGCTTGAAGAAAAATTAAATTAATTCTAAGGTGGGGTGTTTTAAGTGCAGTTGAGTGGTTTTGGTGTTTTTGGTGCATATGTACATATGCATATTTAGCTTAGCACCCAGGTTCGGGAGTCGTTTTTGTTCTAATTAAACCATATCAATGTGTTTTAATGTAAATTCCATACAAGAGTCCCAACTGATCCCTGCTAACCGGAGCCAGTGAGACTATGACATCACCATTTATGATATGTTGTGAGGCTGAAAGATATTGGATGTGGAAGAGGAAGAGGATGGCGGGAAAGTGCCTGAATATTCAGATCTGGTCACCAAATACGGCTAAAGCCATTTCAAGCAACGTTTCAATTATTAAAGGTGTTATTTCTCTAGGGCGAGACTGAGAGTATCTAACACTTTGAATATTTATTAACTGTGAGCTCGGATGTCATGAAATTTGTATTATTCGTTTTAATGTTAAAAATTGTAATAAAGAGATATCGTTAATGAGAAATATAAATATACGTACAGAAAAAAAAAACAAAAAAAAATGCGACTTCTAAAAAAAATAATTTGAATAAACTTGACATCTACTTGATTCTAAACGCTTGAAAAAATATTGTTTTAGAGAAAGATTTATCGTTAAAAATTAACCAAATTTTGTTGGAAAGATTTCTCTTGTTAGATATTTACTTTCTAAATAATTATTTCTAAAAATACGTCATTTTATTGTTTAGTATGTACACTCATATCTCTCTCTTGTTTGTCTAGTCTTCGCTACGTATTTTTGTGGGTTTGATTTTATTGTTGACATTTTTTCTTCCAGATTTTTTTAACTTGGCAAAATAATATGTAATATTAATTCCTGTGTAGTAGGGAATTAATGTCGACCAAGCAAAACACAATCGAATCTTCATCTTCCATCTCATTTAACGGCAGTTTTTTTTAAATGTTTTCAAAATGCAAAATCTCTATATATGAAAATAAACTTTTGTCCGTCTGTCCTCGATTTTCTCAAAAATTACTATACCGGTTTCGCTGAAAATAGGATAATTTGTTCTTATGAGTGCCGGGAAGGTTTTAAAGAGTAGTTTGAATTAAATCAAATATTTTAAACTGTTGCTACAATGTTTTAAAATTAGTATGAAAAACATTGAACCCGCCATGTTGTATTGAGGTTAGCCATTAAATATACTACTCTGGTTAGCCTTAGATTACATATTCAAAAGGAGAAGGTTTGTTTGTGTAGAATATTTTCAAATTGGAAATCACAATAATAGTTGGATGATTTGTATAGCGCCGTTTTTGTGAAAAATCACCTCAAGGGCGCTGTGCACAAGCAGGTAATTTTTTTTCACAAGTAGGTTTCTTTGTTTCGAGATAGTAATAGTCGTCATGAGGCATTACTTTCGTTGTCAAATCATTTATGACACCCAAACGACAAGCAAGAATTCACAATTTCATAACTTTATTCCAAAAAAAAAATACCGAGCAAGGCCGGGTACACATCGGCTAGTGTAATAAAAATTTAAATGTTATTCAACTAATATGATAAATAGGAATCAATGTTACGTAGTATGCATACCGTGTGCATAATATATGGAAAGCTGTATTATTTCGGTCATATTTTATAGTTTGCGCATATTTGAATTATTTCTACAATAAGATAATATTTTAAGAACGAGAGGTACATCGGAGATTGATTATTTGTTAAATCAGAATAATGATAATATTATTACGCAATACGATAAAGATAATGCCACCACAACACGATCGCCCAACCTCCCAACTCGAACTTTTGGGCGATGGTGTAGAGGGGTAGTTCGTACGCTTTAGGCCAATGTTGGCTTGAGTTTGGTGAGTTGGCCCGAGATCGCTCCGGTGGCGATTAGTTGGCCTAACCTTCAAACTAGTTGGCCGAACTCGCACGAACCGGCCTCCACACATTGGCTGCTCAGTACGAATTACAATAACAGTTTATTCCGATTGATTTTTCGTGTATGCACCCGCCAACAAGCAATTCATTTCAATATTAAAAGCATTACGTGTTTAAAGTGTTTTATTTATTTTCCTTTTTTCTTCTAAAATATTTAAATTTGAGCCATCTGTGAGCGCATATTACGTTTCGTTTACCCTTAAGGACAAAGGGGTAATTGAATGATCTAGAACTTTGGCCAGAATATCAGTATCACCCTAGTGTAAGACCACCATTTAAAATCGAAACGTTGCTTGAGATGGCTTTGGCTTGGTTAGTGATAATACATTATTATCAAGATATTTTCTCACCTAAGATTTGTTCATCTCCTTCCCCCCATTCAACATATTGCGATTGGGGATGCCGTATTTCGACTAATTCCGGGCAGTTGGGAATGTTGTGCAGTATTCATATTTAAACAAAATAATCCGTTTCCTGTCATCACTAATTCCTAGTCTCTAAACTGATCTCTAACACAACAATAAAGGGTTGTAAGTCGTTAAATGTGATGAAGAGGTTATATTATTAAAGTATTTTTTGATCCACCGTCCTATACTCGTATTTATAATTCTGACGTAGGTCTCCCACCTTTTAATGTCCCCCTTCAATCGCCCTCTTTTCACAACCCTAACCCGGAGCGTAGTGAGGGGGACAAGGGCGGCAGCAATATGTCGATCCGACGGGCTATCAAATCGATCCGATGTTGCCTACTTTTCTACCGTCCCTAGTAATATTGCAAAGCTGGGACGGCACGCGCTAAATTTTGTTGCTTTCTTCGGCGAACGTCGAGAAATGGCGTTGACAGCGCTAATTGACGTTTTATATGAAGGCTAACAACATATTAACCGTTGGTCTTTTGTTCCCGGGGTTAATCGACGGTGGAAATAATTATTGCTTTCCAATACCCTTTGATAAAAACATGGGCAATAACATCTGTCTTGAGATAGTTTTACCACTCGACTTCCCCCAAGTTTCATTGCTCTTTTATCTGATTAAACAATTTAAATTGTTTATGGAACAAACAATATGGCGTCTTTTCGTATTTTTGACAGCTTAAAATAAATGTAGCTCGTTATAGGATTAACGTTACGTACTGTAAATAACATAGAAATTCCAGTGGGAAAAGCTGTATAAATTTCATGACTTCATAGATCGACGTTAGAGTTTTTTTACTGTTTCAGATCATCAGATTTTCACACTTTGCAGGTTGCTAACTCAATTAATACACACTTTGCAGGTTGCTAACTCAAGAAATACTACAAACGATTTATGTATAAAATCAATACGGGTAATTAGGAAAATGTTTAAGGTTTCAAAGGACAATAATCCACAAACTGTAATCTTATAAATTCTTTATGAAATACATGCTGGAATTTTAAGTAAAATGTTCAAAATTATTTGCTCTGGTTTTCAAACTGCATCTATTTTCAGACATTTTGTGATGTATTTTACAGTATTTAAAGATTAATGTTTGATTATTTTTGTATTTTGAACCTTGCATTACATTTTATTAACTAACTGTACAGAACTAACAAATAATTCATTTATGTTATTGCTTAAGTTAGGGACCTGCAAAGTGATTTTTAGGGCCATTTTTGAGTGCTGTCCCTTACGACATTAACATTATTGTGAATCTCAGAAATTATAGATCTGTTGTCACATTCTAGTAAACTTCCAATAAAAGGAAATTTTCATTTGGTGGTTAAATTTATATATATATATATATCAATAAGGACCGAATTTAAAGTTTAAGTTATTATTATTTAAATTTTGTCCCATTCTGTTACATATAAATAATTTGTCTATACTTGCATTATTGTGTTCCATGTTTATCATTTGTCTATACTTGACATTATTATTTTTTAGTGTTCTGTATATTCCTGATGAGGAATGCATGCTTCTCAACATGTTGATATGTATATATTTATAAAGTGGTGATTATAAAGTAATTTATAATTCATTCATGTCTTTTTGTTTAGTGATTTAGAAATGTGTTAAAATGTTAATTATTTACTAAAAAATAAATCTGTGTAAGCATGTACTTACGTATGTAATCAAAGCCATTTACAACGGTTACAATAATGTGTCCCGGCAAGCATGTTAATCCACTGAAGAGTGAAATTAAAGAGTGCCGGAGTGTTGATAATGATGGCCAGGAAATGTGTATTGCGCATTTTTGCCTGCTGACGCTTTTAGCTTTATTAAAACGTACACGCTGCTACATTGAAGTTAGATAAAAAAAGGAAGACAGGATAAAATGGAGTCATAGGGTAAAATAATTCGCAATGTTAACACAAAAATCCATCATGAAAAATATACGTAAAATCCCTGTTAGAACTGACGAAATCCTCAACAAACTTAACATTATGTCAATAAAACAATACTACTTGAAATTAATAAATAAAAATAACTAGAAATAAAAACAATATGAATGTAGATGAAGTAACGACTTTCACGTAAAACACACATCAATCATGTTCAATCTATTTCATACTTTTATCAGAGTCTCAAGATTCTTTCAGTAAGATCTATTTTGTGGTACAAAATTATATTTCAGCACATTAATAACCCCACATTAATACAAAAAGACTAAGGCACACTTACAACATTCGTCTCAATTTTAATAAAGGATTAATGCTTCCTTAGCATATAAACAAATATGGACAAAGAACATTATATCACATGATTCCTAGCTGTTTAAATATGTTACCTGCTGTAATAAAAAAAATGTATTCAAACTAAACAGTTAATAAATACATTGAAAACTTGGCTAGCTGAGAGAAACTGTTTGTGTTAGATAAAAAGGAAATATTATTTTATGATCGATTTATTGTTGCCGTTAATGTTTTTTTTGTAGAAATATTTTTGAGTGAGATTAAGTTTGTTACATATTTTTGTTAATGTTTTTTTTATTTTATATGGATACATATATTTTCTAACCTTAACTGTAATTTTCGAGTTTTGAATAAGAAGCTTCCGTTAGACAAACTACAAAAAAATAGTTTATCGGGACCTGTAAAATGTAAATTAAAAAAAATAAATAAAAGGAGTTTGCGCTGAGACAGATTTGTGAGACGGTCTATCCTTCCCACTCACCCCTGTAAAGAAGCGGCGTAATGTTTAATTAGTTAGTATGGTGAACGTATGTTCAAGGGTATAAAGGACAACCGAGTATGAGAGAGATGGCACAATCATATAAGCGAATGAATGGTTGTCTCGGCCTTCTTCGTTTCTTAAGACTCACCTTGTAATATTAAAATGATCTTGTGGAGACGATACGTATTGTACAAGGATGTATAGTCATCACAGTTTAGTTTGTTTAAAAACAAAAAAAAAATAGGATTCCACACAAGAATCTTACTGCTAGGAGCCGCTGGCCTTATGGCGCCCCTATTGAGATATAATATTGTGAGACGGAAAGAAAAGATATGGGAAAAGCGATTCATCATGGCTATTCAGATCTAGTCACTAAACATAGCAAAAGTCATGTCATGCAACGTTTTGCTTATTAGGTTGTTATTGGAAATCTAAAACTAAAAGTACGCTTCGAAATGAAGTGAAAATAAATTACTTAAGGTGGAGAGGAATAATTTATTATTCCGAAATAATGATAATATTATTACGCAATACCATAAACATGATGTTTATAAGGAGAAAAATATGAATTATATATTTTTAAAAATTATATATGTTTAGCATTCATCAAAATCCAATTAGAAATATAATCTTTTTCTGACCGTTCTACGTCTGTTTTAAAAAATATTTTTAAATATCGAATATCATTAAAAAATCCTTTGAACGTTTTTCTTCACAATGCGGTCATAAATATTCCAATAAAAAACAAATGTTGAGTGCAGTTCAAATTTTTTATGAACACCAACATTCATGTTTTTTTAAATGCGGCTTAAAAAAGTTACGTAAAGTTTATTTAAAAAAAACTCACTTGCAGATGATGGCAATTATTTTTCTCCAGTTTTAAAAAGTATTTTGAGATTTTTAAACCACCATTTAATCAGAAAGGCCGGTTTATAAATCAATGAATTCTTTGGCCGTCAGGTGCTGCTAATGTTGTCTGCTATGCGGTCAGAACGTGAACTAACGTTTTTTTTTAAATACGTGTCAGGAATTCATTTTTAAACTGCAAAATTTATTTATTTTCACTTAAAAAGATTAAATTTGTCGCAACTCTCATATCAGTTGGTGGTCTAGTTGTTAGGATAGCGGCCTTTCAATCGCTGGGTCAGAGTTCAATCCACATAATTATTGTTATTTTTTATTTTTATATTAATACTTATTTGACGTAAGATGACGATGACGTATTTATAGGAACTTGCAAAAAAAAACGTTTACGTGCGGGAAAGGTAAGGTATTGTTTTCGAAGATATAGCGATTTAAAACAAATTAAAGAAATTCGATCTTTATTTTCAACGGTCCGCCGACGCAAAAAAAATACCCGACTGAAGTGTGTAAAATACAAATTTTTAATAAAGGGTAAAATACAAAAAACATTCAAAGTCCTCAACTGACTAAAACCAACGTTTGATCAGCACTTATATTTTAGAAATAACACTCGTCCATCAATATCTAGAGATCGCGAGTTCGTTCCCTGGTACGGATGTGTATTTTTTTTCAGCTTTAATTCAATAAGGTTTATTGAAAATATGTATATTTGCATTATTTTTTTCTTTTTACTATGGCCGTTTTTTATTGCCATTTTTATGTTACGTACTTACTGTGTTTCGTAGAACTCCGTTTAATTTTTTGTGACAGCTTTTTTCGACGTTCAAAACCGTTTATAAATAGTTTTAAATGCTGAAACAGCTATCACAATAATAAAAGCTAAAATACCTGCAGATTTTAATAACACTATTAAATTTCTTTTCTTAAAAATAAAAATTAAATTAAATGGATTTTTACGAAACACAATAAATACGTAACATAAAAAAAGGCGAAAAAAAACGGCCACAGTAAAAAGAAAAATTATCATGGATGTACACTGGATGTGATTTTTGACAAAAAACGGCAAATCATCAAATTAGAATTGACCTATTATTATTTGTCAAGTCACAAATTTTGTTTTTATTTCGCTACAGAAAGTTGTCATGAGTCGAACGACGCAGCGCCACGGTGGTTATTTGAATCATTCATTCGTGTTCCCTTCGGCGAGACGTTCGTAAATTTCCGTCTTCTAGCGAACGCAGCGCTACGGTGGTTATTTGAACTATTCTCCATTTGCGTTCAGAGATTCATAGTTTGTTTTCCCAATAAAATTTACATAAACATTTACATTTTTAATTTAATTTAAATTTATACAATAGTATAAAAAATAATTTAAAAAAAAACAGTACGAACAACGAACCGAACCCAGATAGTCCGAATAGAAAGCAACTCCTCTGACCATTACACTACCAAGTCTCATGTGGAAGGTGACAAATTTACTATTCATACATAAAATTAACAATCATTTTTGGAATTCGAAAATATATACCGAATATACTGACATCTTGCAAATGATCGTGAAAGGTTTTGAAGGTAGATTTAGGTCAAAATTCCTACTAGAAACTACTGTAGCCACTAGGGGGCGTTAATGTCGTTTCATGTCAATTTTCAAGGCTTTCCATATGCCGTTAAGGACCAGCGCCCAAAAATGAGTCGCTTCAGGTTGCTAACTCAAGCAATACCTACAAATGATGTGTCTATAAATTCTATATGGATAATTATGAAAATGTGTAAAGTTTCAAAAGATAAAAAAGTGATCCTACGATATATCTTTAGTTTGCATGGGACACACACGTCAAATACCTCTACAAAAACTTCCAAATACTTCCGTTTAACATCATTCACACCTGTTAAATTACAAACACTATCTTACATGTAATTCATCACTCGGCACATACTAACACCTCCCTCAATTACAATCATAACAAACTACATATACCAAAAATAAACTCAACAAAATATGGACTAAAATCTTTAGAATATGTAGCTAACACAAAATACAACAAATTATCAAACGATATTAAAAATGCGAGTCAATATGAAATACCTCAAAGTAAGATGCTTAAACTCTATTATTTCAAAGAATAGCTTAACGATGAATGTCGTGATGTGTCTCTGTAATAAGTATAATTATGTAATATACCAGTGATATGCCTTTATTACAAATGCTACTTAGGTGTTGTAAATGTATTGTCAATGTTAATTACGTATTTTAAATATTTTTCCTAAAATCTTTACTGCAGGTTCTGCGTGTGATTCCACAGAGTTTCTTAACTCTTGAGAATTGTTAATTATCTAGTTCGTAAGATCACACTATACGTTAGACCTAGACGTACAAGAAATTTAGATTTTTTCTCGAATAATACAGGATATCATAATTTTATACCGAACACGTCAGCAACAAGATTGAACGATGAAATAAGTAAACGTCACAACATTGAAATTTTCTCAACTTCCATAAATGCATTTAAAATCTTAGTACAAAAAGCCACAGTTAATGATTTTCACAAATAAAATTAAATTTAAAGCAAGTAAAATCTTTGGACCCTTTTTGTGATATTATTTTGCGTTCAACATTTTAACATCGTCGTTTCTTGAGCAATAGTTTTGCACACACCGAGTTTCAGTAATTTTTATTATTTATTTATTATTATTTACTTATTAACATTGACTTATTTTCAGTCATGTATTATTATTTACTTATTACTGTTTACTGTTTATTATTTACTTATTATTATTCACCTATTATTATTTACCTATTATTATTTACTCACTACGTCTTGTTAACAAAATATGGTAACTCTATAATTGTGGCTAATTGGAAGACAGATACTTTATGATAGTTATTTGTTTTACAATGAATTTATTATTGTTGTAATCCATAAACTTAACTTAAAGATTTGCTGTAGATTTTATAGTTGTTTATAGCCTGAATAACGTTGGTGTTATTTAAAAAAATATATATGTATATATAATATATCGTTTCACAAAAATTGTGTTGCCGCTCTTCTCAACACAGGACTGTCCTAGTGAGATGAGTTTTAATGTTTTTTTTTTTTTTTTTTAAATTTAAGAATAAATAGGTGAATAAACATTGTTATTTTTTTATTTTTTTTTTTATTTATAAAATACATGATATTTATTGGTGACATTTACATGGAGTAGATACATTAGATGACCATACTAGGCGGCTGCCTATTTCATGGTGATCAATGGAGTATAGTTACTTTGTATGAAGTCTAGTGTAAACATATGAATTTATTATATTAATTATATAAACATGCTGACAATTGGAAAATTTTTAAAAGAAAGTAGAATATAGAAAGGAGAAAAAGACATGCGTAAGGATTAGATCACAAAACTATACTTTTTTTTATATGTGTAAGCATGCACACATGTGCACATTTGTATGAAGTCTAGGGTAAACATATGGATTTATTATATTAATTATATTAACATGCTGACAATTGGAAAAATTATAAAAGAAAGTAGAAGATAAAAAGGAGAAAAAGACATGCGTAAGGATTAGATCACAAAAATATACTTTTTTTTATATGTGCAAGCATGCATACATGTGCATATAGGTGCACACATACATACACACGCAAACACATACGCATATAATATACACATATATGTACGCATATATACACATATGTACACACATACTTATGCATGTATACATATACACACACATACACATGAACGTACAAATGAACATACACATATATACCCACACGCCTTAACATCATATACTCGTACACTTCTATCTGAATACGAGAAATAGGCTAATAACACTATCACAATCACTCATTAAAAAGTCCCCAAGCGCCTTCTTAAAACTGTGGTATTTAGTTATTGCCTTTATTTCAATTGTTAAATTATTGAAGATTTTAGGAATACCTAAATAAATCATAAACTTTATTGGGTACACCACACATGTTGTAAACACACTTATTAAAGATGTTTACACGTCGGTTTTATATATATGATATATTATGTGTGATTTATATATATGATTATTATGTGTTAATATTTTGTTTGAGTTTCTAATAAATAAAATAAATAAAAAATGCTAGGAAATATATAACACACTTTCTTAATAAAAAAACATAATACTATTCCGCTGGAAGGATTTCCATTGATTGAGTAATCCCGTGGGTATGGATCCTTAACGTGCGTGCGCTCATTCTGAAGTTACTGTTATAGTTCGACAGGTTAAATAATAACCCCAGCCAACCCTTTTAGTGTTGGGGGAAGGAATTTACAAAATACGTTTTATTTATGGAAATTTCTTCTAATTTCAATGGTTTATTAAAAAAAGTTGTATGACACCATTTTTTGTGTAAAATATTACCCTCCGATGTGCATTTTTTTTAATATATAAATTATACCCCGATGAAGCTTGAGATAAGCGAAACCGGTTGATGTTAATTTTAAAATAAAATTAGCGCTTTAAAACAAAGTGTTTGTTTTATTTAATAAGTTCTGGTTGGAGAAAGAAATTTATTATTTGTGCGTATGTCCAGTAGTTTCCGAAAAAACGAATTTACAACGTGGACTGATAACGTGTATTTATAACCAGACGTGAATTACATATTTAATGGGGGCAAGCTTTTGAAATGATTACAAACATTAATAAGATATAAAGCATGTGACCACAGCGTACAGACGAGTACACGGAGACATGGGGAATATATACGGAGGATCAGTGGCGTGCTTTGCTCTTCGATAAATTTTAATGTTAAGTTAAGATTTGTCACGTATCTGATTTAATGTAACTGTCTGATTTTAGACTAACGAAGCTTATATAATATTCGAAGTTGAAGCTGAAAACTGTCAAAACTTCAGCATTTTAAATTACTCATCAAAGTTTTAATTTCGATTGATTGTATATCTCATGGTATCTTTTAAATTATTTAAGTGTTGTTTGTTGCTAACTAACTAGCTAACTAGCTAACTAACTAACCATCACGCCGCTTCTCCGCAGGGGTAGGCAGAGAGGACGAACCGCCAAACAACTGGATCTTGGCATACACTTCTTGCTTCATTTACTTTCATACAACGTCTCATACATTCTCTTCTGTTATTCCGACTTCTGACAAGGCTCAGCCTCAAGTATTTGATTCACTTGATCGTTTTCGGCTTCTTTTTCCATTCACATTCGCGTCATATATTCTCCTTACACTCCTTTCTTCATTCATTCGCTCTACATGCCCAAACCATCTAAGCGTTCCTTTCTTAAACTTAATTACTACGCTTACGGTACAAGTTTCCATCGTATGTAATTAATATCATACAATAAAACTTTTTAAAACACTTTTAAATGTATCTATTGCCGTATTTATCGTCTGTTACATTATTCTGTGTTATTATTTAATAAACTTAAAAAGCCCTTGACATAATTTTCTAACTAGGCCATACAAATCATCAAAATATGTTTACCATTTTTATTAAACTATTCAAAATCTTCATAAAAGCCGCGCGCGCCCTACTGAATCTCGAATTCGGGTAAATAAAGAAATAATTCGATTTAAAGATCAGTAGACCATTAATAATAGGAACAAAAATACCCTCAGTTGCGAAGGTAACTAGGGTACATTTTTATATACGCAGCTACCCCTATTTTGTAACACGTGGCAGCAAAACACAAAGGATCGAGAGAAATGGAGCACTCAGTGGGTGGAGAGGGGTGGAATTGGGAGGAGGCAAGATAGGGGGTGCGTTGCAACCAACATTGAAAATACAACGAATGATTATGACGGCATCAAGTTATTTTTAACATGACGGTATCAACATTCTGTTTATTTTTGGTTACGTGAATATTTAATGAAAACATTTTACATGGTTAATAATATTGGTTTCCAGCACTTAAATAATTTTAAAAATACCCGCAGCTATCTAGGAGATATACAATCAAGGAGACCATCATATTTGTTCAATAGACAATGTAAGAAACTAATATATCTACATACAATAATGCTGTAAGTATGTTATATTGTAACAAGGTTAGCTTCACTTATCTCGATAGGTGAAACATAATAATCTGTCCTAGAGTTACAAACAACTGTAGTTAAAATATCTATAGTTTGAGGGTAGGTTTGTTTTTCTTCAATATAATTGATGTTTTTTGATGGCATTTGAAGGTTTTTCGTTTTTAAAGTTTACTGAAGAAAGAAGTTGGAATTTCAGATATTTGAATAGGAGGAAAACAGACGTTTCGGTGGGAAACGAATAAGAAAACAGAAGTTGAATATAGCCTATTATAGTATCAAAGTTTGACATCTCCATTTTCGAAAAATTGTGTCGATTTTGTATCGATTCTATTGTTCATTAGCTTTGTCATCAGAAAATGCAATATTCTGGGTTATTACCGTTATTAGCTTCAAATAATGACAGATCCATGTCAATCAATCAGAAGTCACCCCCTTGTCACATGATTGAGTAAATTTACTACCATTTCATTCTTGAGTATCTAGTTTTGAACGCCTGTTGACAGTTTATCGATGATTTTTATTAATTTTAAGGAAGTTTTAAAAATTAAAATTAAAAACCATGGACCGTATTATTGCTCAAAAACCAATGAATAGGAATAGACAATCAGAAGCGTGGAAAAGATCCAAGGAAGTGAAAAAACGTAATTAGTCAGTTTCAACATGTGTCCACACATTATATTCAAAATGTCACATATCAAAACTAAAAAGTTTGAAAAATATCAAATTAAGCTTCACACAAAATAATTTGGTCTGTGTAATGAACGATTGGAGTATGTTTATTGAAAATGCTCTTGTTAATTCGTTGTTGAATATATTTTCAGGTTTGTCTCAATACCATAAAAACGGAGAAGTTTAAATAATAGTTAGGTTTTAGTTGGAAGTAAAAGTAATGAATTATAATAATAATGTTTTATTATCTTCTTTTTTTATAACAAAATAAAAAATAATGATATCCTCACTGGGATTTCCCGTAAAATGAAATTACATTATACTAAATTGATCTGCTTGATGAAAAAAATAAAATACTTATAAGGTGAGGTGTTTTAAGTGCAGTTGAGTGGTTTTGGTGTTAGTCTGTATTTGGTGTTAATATATTTTCTATTTTAGATCTCCATATGTAACGTTTTATTGGATTTAAAAAAATTTATTATGGCTGTTATGATTTTTGAAGGATAGCGGGATTTGTTGTAAATTTTAGTAAATAGCAAATTTTGTAAAAATGAATATTTTGATTAAAAAACTTTTGTAACTTTTTTCAACTTATTTATTTTCGACAGGACCGGTTTCACCCTATCGCCAGGCATCGTCAGACTGGTACAATGAATACTAAATCTATGGTTTATATAGCATCGATGTCGGGAGTGAGTTCTCCTGTTTTCTTTTCTAAAGAACTCACTCCCGAACTCACAAGTAAATTTTGTGTTGCGAATAATTGCGGAATAGAAATATTAGGTAGGAAAAATTGCGTGAAGTTTTAAAAATCAAAATAACCGTGCATCAGTAATAAAACCACAATTGTTAATCTGTTTGCACAGCACCACTTTTATGACATATCGTATCAGGGGGGCTTAACAATATTAATTATTAGTCAAACAACCCAAACAAACCTTCAACAAAGAAAATAACTCGAAACTATTGTGTTTTACAGCCTACTACCCACAACTAAGAACTCACGAGTCAAACTTTTAGCAACAAACAACACTTATTTCTAACAACTTCCAATTTACGGATAACCTGTAAGCATCTACCAATTAACGAAATTTATATCATAAACTTACTATAAACTCTAACAATATTCAATCTCGACTAAGGTAAACCATTTTATGGCGTCATTTTGAAGTAAATGATTAAGCGTTAATAAATTCATTAAATATTACTTTGCAATCACCACTTTATTAAAACATTCACAACATGTTTCGAAAGCGAAGCTTTCTTCACCAGCAATATACAAAGGATAAACATAAACAAAAATTGATTAAAGTACGTAAATAATTATTAAAAAATTATTATAACAAATTTATAATAAAAATTAATTTTTTTGTTTAAATTCAAGAGATAACCGTTTTTTTTTTAATTATATTTAATTGACTATTAACACTTTTTCCAATTTCTAAAATTTTTAATTTGTTTCATTGTAAACCGGTAGTATTAATACGCAATTTTTTAAACCTTTATTTATACAAAATGAATTATTAGTTTCCAAAATATGATTGGCAAATTCAGAATAATTATTATTACTTATACTTGACATTATTATTATTTTTTAGTATTCTGTATATTTCTGATGAGGAAATCTTCGCTTTTGAAACATATTGATATATATATATATATTAATAAAGTGGTGATTGATTGCAAAGTGACTTTTAATTAATATATTTATTATTTTTGTTAAATTTATTAAAGACCTGAAATAATATACAAGGTATAATTATATTTAAAAAAATATTGCCTGTGTATTTTGGATTATAAAAGAGTCCTTAAAGAGTTTTAAAATTCAAAGATAATTATTTATCAGAAGAAAATTAGTCAAATTTACATTTAAATTGCGGGTTTATTGCATCGTTTTAAATTTATCATTCGAAGTTTACGAGTTTAATCATTAAATTATCTGTTGTCCCACAAGAGCAGCAGCCAGAAAGTTTTTCTAACATCATTCAGGAAGTTCTTACCACCATCTACCGCGAGATTTAATTTAGTTCGAACCCTTTCAGAGAGGTCTTGCGGGAGACTGACGCCTGCACTGCCAAAACTCTTTACGTGAATAACCAACCCCTGTATGGCTATTTCGTCGGAAACAGTTTTATGTGACCCCATGCAAGAGTTTTACAGCTCGTTCTCAGAGTGACTATGGAAACACCGAATTGGGAACGCTGTGAGGCGTGAATAAATGGACAAGAGACGGGAAGGATGAATTTTAGGGTGTACTCAGGAAGATAGCTTTAACTATGGAACGTTGTGCAAAGGTATTATATTTTTTATGTAGGGTTTTCTCAAAAATTCTTTTAAAAATGTACGGAATATTTCAAATTAATCTCTTTGCAAGAAAAATTTTTGTGGGCAAAACATATAAATACAAAATATATCGACAAAATTATTTAAGATTGCTTTGAACATTGTTTTAAACACTGCAGATTTCCTCGTTGTTAATTATTACTTAAGTTTTGAGTTTAATCTTTAAAGTGTAAAACGTAATCGAATATAGTTATTTAGGGAAAAGTTTATTGGGGAACTTATTGAAAATGCGGACATCTTTCTTCAAACAAACTCTGAAAATGTGAGTAGAAAAATGGAACTCCAGTCGATTTTTTTTATCAATGATGACGCTCAAAATTAATTACCAGTATATCTCGTTTTTTTTCTAAAGCTAGTTTTCACATTGAAAATAATTTTCAAAGTTTCAATATTTCAAAGCCCGCCAAAACCCTCCAAATCTATGGCCGGTCGGCTTTGATCAGTTTTGAGGTTAGAATGTCAAATGTCAAAACAGGGATGAGCTATACCGTACATAATTTTATGTTCTATTCATGGTAAACCATAACTTAACATGAGTAATAAAATTATGTACCTTTTTAAAAACTTTAACCCAAAGAATAATAATAGTATTGAGCATTAACATTATCAGAATAACCGTATTGATAATTGGTTTGATCATGAATATTTTCTATTTTCTTTCATTAATAATATTCTCTTGAACAACAATTATATAGCTTAAAGTTACCCAAATTAAGTTTACATTTCGACAAAACTAAAAAAAAAACGTATTTAAAACACAAAACAAAATCGAAAAATAAAAATGTTTATACTAATCTTAAAACGGAATGTGCACGTGACGTTAGATGTTCCAAATGCAATGGTACCAACATAACAAGGTGTTTTGATGAGATGATTTTTTATTCACTTTGACATAACGATTTATAAATTCTACGTATAATTATATATAATTAAAGGTATTCAGGATTGGCGTTTGTTGATCTATATGAATACGTATTTTTAAAGCCATTATATTTTTCATTGGAGTATTTCGAATGATACCGAATGAGTTTCTGATCAATGCCATCTGTTGATTTACGTACTAAATCTAATAGAGCTATTTACTATACTTTATTCAAATTTAAACGTTTTTTCAACATAGAAATTATTTGTAATGTTGAAAAATCTCTCCATTTATGTTGACGCAGTTATTTACAACGCTTGTATGAGCACCACGGAATTCGGGACCTTTGTTTAAACACCTTTAGTGCTCCGGGGAACAAACTGTCTGCCTCTTGATGTATGGATATTGGATCCTCGGCGCAGCGATGATGTGGAACCTAATATGTTTCCGGGAAACATATTTCCAGGACCTTTTTTTTCTATTTTTCACAAGTAAGATTTGAATCGGGGGAATGAATTCCGTGACGTTGTTTATCTGTTTTACTGGCAATTGTGTCAGTGAAAAAATGCACGTTTATCCCCAATGTGAAAAACATTAAACCGGTAATGTTTTTTTATGACGTACTTAACTACTTGCCTACAACCGACTTTTCATAAAAAATTTTCCCATATCTTTGGTATTCATTAAACTTTCGAAAATTACAGTTAGCAACTTAAAACAAGTATGTGCAAATATCCTGAAGCCAGAGTTCAACGTTCTTTTTTATTGTTTAATATTTATTCTATATTAAAGATTAATTTATATTTTCTGTATTTCTTGAGCATTAACTATGTAAAATTTTCTAGACATTTTGTTTTGAATAGTTTTATTCAGGCTGTACTTTTGTTACTTAATTTTATTTATTTGCTACTGGTTTCGACACATCCGTGTCATTCACTACCGTTCTTAAAACTAACTTAAATTAAACAATTACTAAAATAATTAGACATTGTTAGGTGAGGGTAGTGGGAGTGATGATTTGTGGGGGTGGGTCGTGGGAGGAGTCAAAATAACAAGGAAACATGGTCAACAAAGGTGATATACAGGGTGCTATTGTTTTGTTAGCAAAATCAATTTTTGATTTATTTTTTTCGTTTATTTCTAATGATTCTAAGGCGCACAATTTAGAATACGTTTTTTAACAGTAACTCGACAAAGGAGGTCCCGAGAGAAATGATTTCCCTCAAGGCCTATATCATATTTGATGATGCTGTGTGGAGGGTCGTAGAGGTCGTAGAGTCGTAGAAGCGACCCGTTTTCATGTGACGTACGTTTGGCGTGTTTCCCGACTGTACACCGGTGCCGAAGGGATCAATGACGCTAGTTCCTCAAAGCATATTCCATTAAAATACGTATTAATATTTGAATGTTAAAACACTTTTACATTCCTGTGTATACGAGTATATATATATTCGGCTTCGATTGTGTTTGAATTTCAGAGAGAAAATCGGTGGAAATTCAATGACGTCAAAGCTCAACAATCAAGAGCTTTTCCGCTCAAAAATAGATCTCCGCTCTCTTGTTTTAGATTAAATTAACTATATTGTGATATTAATTTCTCGAGAACACATTAAATATGTATGCCATAAGAAGAACTTGCAATAAAATTTATTAATAACTATAAAAAATGTCGTTATAATGATCAAATGCATTGAATAACTGAGTAACCCCTTATGGCAAAACTAATTTTGTTTTGCATCTTGGCATGCTGAAGGTTGACCGATCTTACTGTTTTTGCTTTTGGTATATGGTAGCCATAAATAATCAGAACCAAAGTTACTTGTAACCGACGTGATCGTTTGATCGTAATTATCATGATTCTTAGGATTCTAATTTTGCGACATTATGTTGATACAAGCCATAAGTGCGGGAAACACCGATTTATTCTAATCCATAATACGGTACCCGAGGTCTGTTTACCTGAGGGTAATTTACAAACGCCCGGCTTTAAATCCCGGGAATTTCGCAGTCGCCAGAAAAGGCAGTTACGGGGATTAACAGCGAACTAATTAAAAGCCACCGAGCCACAGTTCGTAGTTTACGAAGGAACCCGAAGAATAGTTCGGATGTGATTAAAAAGGGGGACTTTGGCCGAAGCAAAGTCAGTAGTGAACAGAGACGAGTGAGTAGAGACCGTCCGGCCAGTGGTCGTAGTCGAGACTCCCGTCTCCTACAAAGCAAGCAGGCCACTTGCATCCCCAGCCTGAGACGCTGCGAGAAAACTCGGCAGGAACCGCCGAACCCCAACGCCCACCGTTCGAGTGCAGTCGAGTGCCCTTCGCCTCCTGCCCTCCAACGCCGTGATCCCATCAAGGCACATATCCACCACCGCAGGAGTCACACTCGGACGAGCAATCGTGACTCGTACCCAGTCACATCTTGTAAGAAAGTCTTTCACTTCTCCTGCCTCCCACCTGAAGGATTCCTGAACCTGCCTCAAGGATAGTCGGCCCCGTACCCCCAGAAGCATATAAAGTGACTTGACCAGCACCCTACATGTTTACAGTCTTGTAACGACAATGGTCGCTTACATTACTGTTGTTTGAACTAAATAAGCTTTAATAGGCTCACCCCAGAGAATTGTTATTTTTTATGTTTTCTTTCGATTTAATTTTTCTTATTCACATCCAAGAAAATGAAGAAAAATCATGCTAAAATTAATAATAACGAAAGCCTCTTTAATTTATTTTATGGTTTGGCAACGACCTTATCATCTTTAGTGACTCGTAATAAAAAAACATTAATGCGTAAATATCGTTTTCAATCTCCGCGGCGCGCGGCATTAAGGAAGATGAATCTCCTTTTGTGCCCCGCTGACAGATGACTGAACACACAGACAGATTCTTAAAAAGGTGAACAGTGTCGCGGAAAATAAGCTAAACAAACAAGGATAAAGTAAAATGGACTAAAAAAATTATCGCAAACATGATTCACGAAATACAAAACACGAAAATAATCATTTTCTTGTTCTAATATTAACTCCACACCGGAGACCCAAAGGGAAATCATGCTCTTGGTCTCCTATGTGGGAGGTCTTTGTCGGGAAAGAATAGAATGAACCTGGATCTTGAAGGAATATTTTGGGAAGGAGAAAACACAAATGTTCTTTTTAATACTCAATCAAACACATATACATAATTGTTTACTTCTGTAAGTTTTTTTCTCTACTATTCTCCACATTTCTTTATACTTAATTATTATACTTTTTTATATATATATTATATTACCATACTTTGTCAATACTAGCTTTTTCCGTTCTATTTTTGTATAATAGCACTTAATATGAATTAAACTTGTCAATTTGACTTTCCTAAAACGGGATTTGTTCCTAGCTACCAAATAAGCTGTTGAATGTGAGAAAGAATCGTAGAAACGACCTGTTCTCATATGGCAAATGTCAACCATGTACAAATTATGGATGTCCGCTTGGCGTAATTCCCAGCCAGCCGAATGGCTGAATGTCGCTAGTTCCTTTGAACATCTTCCATTGAAATACCAGTAGAACAAACACATTATTCCCACCTTTCCTTATCACGATGAGAAAATTTTTTAAAATTCTTAATTTTCAACCCCATTGAAATTGTATGTCGTAATTAGGTCATAATGCGACAAGATGTCGATGGTTCCGTTGTAACTCAACTATTCTAATCAATTAACTTAAGTGTATTTATTACTTCGAAAAAAAATTACATTTCGATGTACCACATCCAAAGTAATAAAAAAATAGGAAAAATTGAAAGGAAGAAGGTAAATGTATAATTTCAATAAATTGGATAAAAACTTAAAACTCGTCTTTTCAGACAATCATATTAGTAAATTGAAGAAATGCACACGTAAATTGCTTAGCTAAGCTAGCCGGTTAGTGCTTACCTAAAGTTACTTACAGAATAAGTAAAAAAAAAAATCACGCAACGGTGAGCAAATGCACAGTTAATAACTTAATGTGTCAAAAAAATCTTAATCTGCATTAAAAACTTCTAACGCTTTTTAAGGTCATTTCATAAATATTCTCCAGTCCTAAAAATTGTAAATATTTCAAATAAATACCAACTCTTCTTGTGCCACCAATCTTCTAATAAATGTAACAGCAATAGAAAATGAGGATAAAATAACAACTGTAAAAATCATATCTCTAAGCTTAAATTTTCTAATAAAACTGTGTTCATCTGAAGCAACCTGCCAGGTAATTATGTTTTTTTTTGTATCTGTTTATACATAATTAGATAGAGAATATGAAGTAATATTTGAACAGCGCCCTAGAGGTGATTTTTAACAAAAAACGGCGCTATACAAATCATCCAATTATTATAACTATTATTATTAAAACATTCTGGTATTATATAAGTAGCCATAAAGCTTTATGTTTGAACGTGGCTTCATTGATGCTAAATAGGTTTATATCCGAAGTGATTCGATTTAAGAGCAATATTGCCATCCCCACCGGCATGACCATTGGAAAGTTGGTCCTGCAGGCCGGGAGATAAAACAGTCTATGCTGTCTGTGACGGAGATAACTATCAGGAACATAGAAATTAATGCTCTCTGTGATAGCCTATTTTTCGAACCATCCACGAATCAGTCTGAAGAAATATTTAGCAACCTGTTCCTCTCTCTCCTAGCCTTGCTACTGAGAGATTGGTTCTAAGCTCTTAGTTTGTATCACAAATGACAGGATCTGAAAAGGTATCAACGGAGCTTTCAGCGGCAGGGCTATACGAATGTTTTCATGATGTTCTGAAACCAATGAGAAATAGGGTGAGGGTACAACGGAGCTATCAGTGGTTTGCCTGTAAACAGGAGTTTTATCAGTGTATCTGATATCAAACGGTATAAAAGGTTTTATTCAAATGACCGGACATTATTATAATAAATGTATCTTTTAAGTGTGGGCTTATTACGTGAATACAAAACAGACGGTAATTTGCTTTTGTACGTTAAAATTCTTCCATTAGAATGGACAATGATTTTTTAATATTAATAAAAAAGGTCACAAACGCCAAATAAATTCATGTAATGTTTTGTATCCGTGCTTGTTATCACTTTTTTCGTAAGTATTTGACTTTAAGTCCAGTGGATGAGGGTTCGATTTCCACAGACGTGAGAAAATATATACAAATATTAATTATAATAATGTTGTTTGATTTCCCGTGCTGAGGACTTCATTTACAAAATATGAAACTACATTATATTAAATTGATGTGCTTGATGAAAAAAATAAAATAATTGTAAGGTGAGGTGTTTTACGTGCAGTTAAGTGTTTTCTGTGTCATTCTGTATTTGTTGTTAATATATTTTCTATTTCACATTTCCCTATGTAACAACGCATCCAGTGTTTTATTTGATTTTTAATTTATTATGGCTGTTAATTGATGATTTTATTATAGTACCATAGTATGAGAAGTTTTTTTGCCCAAATGTTGTGTTTGTGGTTCCTTGTTGTCCGTGATGAATCCCGCGCCAGTCAGTATGGTGGTTAATTGTAACAAACACGAGTTGAGCGCCAGTGCATCCTTCCGTGCAAAGAAGATCCTACCTTTCAGACGAATTATATTTGGATTATAATATTTGATAATACTAACCGACAACAGTGTTAACTCCTGTTACATAAAAACCTTGTTCAGTACATCGTTAGATCATTTCCTTTTAATTATGTATTT
This sequence comes from Halesus radiatus, assembly GCA_022606495.2. NCBI lineage: Eukaryota > Metazoa > Arthropoda > Insecta > Trichoptera > Limnephilidae > Halesus > Halesus radiatus. The sequence continues at coordinate 59,592 of JAHDVE020000767.1, forward strand.
TGTTTAGTGTCATTCTTTATTTTTACCATTTTTAGTCTAATTTAGTACGTGATTGCACCTTTATGATAAAAAAATAGACAATTTATCTCAAATTATTGCAATTCATCGTACCTTTATATGCTTTCCAAGTGTCAACGCCCGTCTTTTGGATTATTATTCAAAAAATGAGTGAAAAACATCGAGGTATTTCATTAGATTTCGCAATAATAATACGTGTTTACAATATACCAACTTGTATGGGAGAGACGGAAATACCCGAACACATCCGTTACCTTCGGCTGACCTCAAAATTTTAAACGCGATGATGCAGGAAGAAACTTGACGTATGCGAATATTTTGTAGGTTTCGGGTATAGTTTTTTTTACCTGAACGTACGGGATACGGCTTTCGGGCGATAATATAGCGGCCCTATCACGTACGTTCGTATGGGTAGGGCGGTTAAAATTAACTTCAAGTGCATTATTCCTCCTTATTTTCTCGTGAAATTAACAGTAAATAAAAGTCTTCAGTATCTTACTGTAAAGCGACTCAAGCCTCAATAGAACATTTGTATTAATCAACAGAAATATACTCAGTGTTAACAACAATAGTGTTTTTTATCCAGTTCGAGTAACAATCACCCATCTTCGTAATGATTTTCTCGATATATTTCAATCCATCCCAAATCCAAGATTTACAACCTTGGGCCACATCGAGAACCTCCTGGCGCAGATAACCATAAAAGCATACAATATCTTAATGTTTAGTATCACCATCACTATGTCGTATGGAACGATTTTAAACCAGTTTAAAAGAACTTAAATATATGAAGCTACACTGTTTTACCCCTACTCTAATGGTCGAAGAATGAATCATCGCTTATTGTAGTCACGCAACAAGCGTGATTACAATGACCGTGAAAATGAATTAACGCGACTCGTAGGGTTTCCAAGAAAAGTTCACCGCTTTTTGTAATCCAGCAATACAAGTTTTTTTTACAATAACCAAAACTATCCACTAGTTACCGAATTCCTCTTCATTTGGCCTAGGAAACGAACTAACATGACTCGTAGGTCGTAGGGTCTCCAAAAAAAGATCGCTTTTTATTGTAATCGTGCAATAAATGTGATTATGATAACTGTCGCCATTCACAAGTTTATGAATTTCTCTTTAGTGAGGTTTTGTAGTGAATTAATACATCTTGTTAACTACATCTTAGCTCGAATAAAATAGATCACCATGCAACAAACATGATTACATTAACCGGCGCCATCCACAAGTTGATGAATTTCCCTTCAGTTGGCTTGTATAGTGAATGATTTGTTAACTAAATTTTAACTCGAATAATAGATCACCGTCTAACAAACATTTTTGTTATAACCGGAGCCACATACAAGTTGGTAAATTTCTGTTTTCTTAGAAAACATTTATTTTCCCCACAGTTTTTAACATAAAAAAGAAGATAAATTATATTCATTTTTTACATACATGATTGTTTTATTTACAATAGTTTGAAATGGGAACCTGAATAGCGCTGCCTGTGTGTAGGAAATATGAGTAATTTAAGTAAATAAGAGTACTAGTAAAAATTAGTAGATTTTTTTTGTTTATAATTAGTAAATGTTGAAGTTATAGTTAAAGTAAGCAGAAATAAATAACAAAGATTTTTTAGAAGTAATACTTCAAACTCTAGATCATTCAGCCATAATTTTACTTTTTTTACGTATAAACATAATTTGTTTGTGGTTTGAATTTCTTTAGGTAGAATGTTGAATATACGAGGACCAATAAAACAGCTGTTTGTTTGCATTAATTTAGTGTACGAATGAATAGAATAAAACACGATATTAGCCCCTTTACCGTTCTTTTCGAATTTTATTTTCATTTTTAAAGACATATTTCTTTTTTTTTTTAAATTTAATGTAAATCAAATTTAATAATGTTATTATTAAGTTCTTCAAGTATTTTTAGGTTTTGTTGTTGTGATAGCTGTTTCGGCGTTCAAGGTCATTTTTACACTGCCTAATAATAAAATTATTATATTTGATTTACATCAAATTTAAAAAAAAAATTTTAATGGAGTTCTACTAATTACAAAAAAAAAAAACAATTCACATATTTCAAGGTTTGTAAAATAAATAGTTTAGGGATTTAAATAATTTAAATTCTTTGTATAATACGTAATATAATAAAAATAACTTTGTGGTTTAACATATTTATTAAAAATAAATACATTGTTCTTTTTAAACCACAGTGGGCGCTTTGCATAGTGAATTAATACGATTTGTTAACTAATTCTTAGCACGAATAATAGACCACCGTGGAACAAACATGATTACAATAACCGGCACCATCCACAAATTGAAGAAAATTTCTCTTCAGTTATAATGAATTAACATGACTCGTGACTCTGGTAATTGGCTGAACTACCCAACCGCCTAGGAGCGGGTCTCCCCTTTCATTCCAAGTATTATTTATTATGAACCCAATGTTATTAAAGCCAATGACAGGCGAAAACAATCCGCAGGCGAAGATAAGGCCTTGGAGCTTAGGGCCTTAGACAATAAGAGGACCATATTTCTAGCGCGGGTTGTTTGGGACAGTACTAAGAGTGTGGAGGTATAAAATTTAATGCTGCGTATTAAATGTAGTTTGTATACGAGTCTGAACTTTGGATGCTTTGTTTAGTATCAGAATGCTGGTTGTTGAGACTAGTTTAATGATATATGACTGTAGACCTGAAAATTCGGAGTTATTTTTCCGAAATTTGTGATTTTTTTAATGATAAACCCGGTATTTATTAAAAGAAGTAGTAATAATAATAATATTTTTTTGAAACACATTATTTGAGAACAAAATGTAAGAAAGCTTTGACTGCAAAACTAGGAACAAATCCCGTTTTAGAACAGTCAAATTGACAAGTTTAGTTCATATTAAGTGCCATTACACAAAAATAGAAGCGGAAAAAGCTAGTATTAACATAGTATGGTAATATAATATATCTAGAAAAAAGTACAATAATTAACTATAAAGAGATGTGAAGAATAGTACAGAAAAAAACAATTGTGTATACCAGATAATTTGAGTATAGTATAATAGTTATGTACTTATGAAGAGATGAGAAAAACAAATGCTATAAAGCATATGCGTTTGATAGGTACTGGTTAGTGTTATGAGGAAAAAAATGAGTTTAAAATAGAGTACTAAAAAAAAGATAATATTATTGAGTAATGTTACTAATATTGAGTTACGTATCACTCAGCTTTATGAGCCGACGACGAAACTCGGGGATGCAGCCCGAAGAGGATACAGAAAATATTTAATAACATATTAATTTTATTCAGTAAGGACAAAATACATTTAATGTAATACATTTTCAGACATGGTGGATATGTTCAACTGCTCGGAATACACACACAAACAGACGATTATTGCATACATCCTCAATAATAATTATTAATAATAATGTCTTTATTTCAGCAGAACAAAGCGGTGAGTGCAATACTCTGTCTGCCATATAAAAAGAATATATTTAAAAAATAATAAAAAATTACAAGATTTAGAAATAGAATATAAAAAATAAATAAAAATAAAAATAAAATAGAATTAAAATAACATATTTAGCACTTATGTATGCTACAGTGGCCTGAGGGAAATTCTCCATCTACGATGTAGGGGCGCGCCCTGCCGATATATGTGTCTATAGTATAAGTATCAGTGAATGTGAGGTATGTTTTGAATATTCGCCTCTGTAGCTAATTACTCGTAGTGGTACTTACACTATGTTATTCCTGTATTTGATCGTTATTTTATCTATATACCTACTGTGATGTGTTTTACACCTGTGTCACTATTATAACTAACTAAATATGTAAAAGCCCATATAGGGCGTACATAATACAATAAATAAATATCACGATGAAGCGTAAAGCTTCTCGTAATATTTCCAATTACAATTTTTTTTTTAATTTTCTGTACTACAATAAAAAATTCTTAAAACTTCTCTAATCGCAATAAAGAAGGTCAAGTGGTTCCTCTTGCGAAACAGAAACAGAGTGAAGTAAATGTTTACTTAGGCAAAAAGGTGAGAATTGTTGATCCCTCACAAAGGATTGGCTCGGGGGGAGAGACTGATGTTACATCAGCCTCGAGTGGAAATCAAATAGATCGACAAACTCGGACACCTTCATTGATAGTTGGATATCAATATTCCTAACATGCTCGATCCGCTCGAGTCGGGCAACGTGAAAATGGATTTCCATTTGGTTTCCGGCCTCTGCCGGATGAGGAAGCCGTGAGGATTTTCGCTTCAGCGGAAATGCCGAATTTGACATGTGAATCAACACGGACCGCTACCATTTCAACACCAAATCCTGGGGTTCTGCGATACCACTGTTCTACTAGCCAGCGCAATACGATTTCAATCTGATTATGGTAAATTTCCATATTATCAAACTTTAAAAATCTTTCGCTGGATGAAATATTACCATGTTTGGATGAAAAAAGGTTAATAATTAAGTGGTTTTGACCCATATAGGGATTAGTGTTGTCAAATGGTAGTGGGTAAATAAAATCTAAATTAAAAGTTTATTAAAATACTGCATTAAGATAATAAAAGTTTATTAAATACTGCACAAGTAAATTAATTCACATAGATATCTGTATTATTAGACCTCTTCCAACACAAACTTAATAATCCAATGCAACCTCAAACATCAATAAAAACCAGATCCTCAACAAATAAAACCCTGAATATCCCTCGTACTGGCAAAAACACTTGCCAGTACGAGGCCCAATCAAACTTTATAAATGCTTCCCCACCACTCTGAAACAACTTTTAACTGTAAATATAATGTCTACAATTAATCTCAGTATCAAAAAACAATGTATTCATGTTATTCAAAACATGATAAATCCAAACCAAACATAACCCAATGCATAAAATACTATGTTTACTTGATATTCCCTTCTCTCTTTTTCCGTGCAATATACTTTTTATTCCATTCCAAGAATTTATTTTTTCAAAATATATCTAAATAATAAAGTTCTTAAGTAGGTACTTACTTGTATTTTCCATTTCGGAAATATTCTATCCAGAGTCCAAGATACTCTCAGTATCGCCCTAGTGAAAGACCACCATTCAGAATTGACACCTTGCTTGAAATGGCTTTTAGCCGTGTTTGATGATCAGATCTGGATAGTCAGGTATTTCCATACCTTCCTCTTTCCCTTCTCCTTCCCAACCCATTACCTTCAGCCTCACAAAATTCCCCAATTGGGGATGCCATAGTCTCACTGGCTCCAGACGGTTGGGAGTAGTTGGGACTCTTATGCGGTATGCATATAAAAATTAAAAAAAACCTTCTTTTGAATATGTAATCTGTGGCTAACCAGAGTCATATATCTATGGGCTAACCTAAATAACACATGGCGGGTTCAATGTTTTTCATACTAATTTTAAAACGTTATAGCAACAGTTTTACACATTGGATTTCATTCAAACTACTCTTTAACGGGTAGAGGGACGTCGGAGAGTTATTATTTATTAATTCAAAATAATGCGTCTTTGTAAATAAACGAAACCAAATATTTGTTATCCTCATTACAAAAAAAAAACATTGTTTCAATAATTTGTATTTGTTTTTGTGTAAATACGTAAACGTAACCAAAAATTTGTTATCCACATTACAAAAAAAAAAAGTTTTTTTTTGTTTTTTGTTTGTTATGGATTACAAATTTTTTGTTACGTTTATTTACAAAAACGCAACGAAAAATTATTTAACATACTTTTCTCCACTTTAAAAATCATATTCGTATTTTAAATATTTTGTAAAACATACAATGGAACGGTCAGAAAAAAGTAATATTTCTGATTAGATTTTGATAAATGCTAAGCCTATGTAAATTTATAATATATTTAACAAATATTTTTTTATTTAAAAACATTATGTTTATCGTATTACGTAATAATACTATCATTATTTTGAATTAATAAATAATAACTCTCCGACGTCCCTCTCGCCCTTAAACCTTCCCGGTACTAATAAAAACCAACTGTGCTATTTTCAACAAAACCGGTTTAGAATTTTCGAGAAAACCGAGGACAGACAGACAAATATTCATTTTGATATATAGAGATTGTTGACAAGTATTTTCATATTTTCTAAAGACACCGAATAATTTATGTTATCGGGATACGACAAAAACCGACACCTCCCCAAAATAGTAATCATTACCTCACCTTCAATCGAGCAAAAACACAAAAAATCATAAATTAAGTACACTCGGTAAGCTTGCCGAAAAACATCAATTCCGTGACGGCGAAAAACGTAAAAACAAATTTGCCTAAGAAAAAACGGCGTGTACTTTTCGCCATGTTTTTTCTTCTCCCCAAAGGGAAACGTGAGTGGGAGATACCTACATCAGTCACGAAAAAATCTCTTTTACCAACCTGATGCTAGATATTTACCATTTACCTTTACAATTTCGAGACGCACCCGTTCCACGATGCATTAAAAAAGAAGCAGATTCCTCATCCCCGGTTCTTTTGTGCGCGGAATAATGAAATGTTTCGTGAAAAATGTAGGAAACGGATTATTTGTGCGAATTCGGTAAGAATGTAATTTTGTCGATAGTTCGCTGTCGGTCCGAATCGTATTTGTTTGCTGGGTGTGTATGAACCCTTTTTCAGATGTAGAATATAATATATAAGAAGAAGAAGAATAAATATGAATATTTTATGGGCATCAGAGAGAATGTTGGCACGAACTGTAGGTATATATATATATATAATTTTTTTTACAATGTTTACCATATAATTGTTAAAAAAACTGCAGAAGTAGGCAGATAGGATAGACTGCCAAACAACTTTGTGTCGGCTCATATTCTTTGCTTAATTCACATTCATATATCGTATCATACGCACTCTTCTGTTATTCTGACTCTTGACATGACCCGACTCGAATGTTTGATTCACTTGATCGTATCATATCTCCTTCGAGCGTCCCCTTTAATGAGAATTGTTTATAAATTCGTTAAAACTGCTTTATTTGAGGTGTTAAGTGGCGCCAAGAGATTTCGTATCAGATGACGTCACATAGTAACTGAAGCCAAGGCCTTGAACATTTTTTGTGGAAGTCTAAATGATTTTTAGACCACGAAAATATGCTTCGAAAAATATGTAATATTATATCCAACACCATTCTGGTTTTGACTTAAATGTTCTCTCAAATGTATATTTTTGTGCTGTCTTTGTCATTGCTTCATTCATAATAATAATTGGATGATTTCTATAGCACCGCTTTTGTGAAAAATCACCTCAAGGGAGATGTACAAATATTACTTCATATTCTCTATCTAATTATGTACAAACAGATAAAGAAAAAGAACCTGGCAGGTCGCTTCAGATAAACGCAGTTTTATTAGACAATTAAAGTTTAGAGAAGATATGATTTTCACCGTTGCTATTTTTTCCTCCCTTTCTATTGATATTACATTTATTAGAAGATTGGTGGCAAAAGAAGAGTTGGTATTTATAAATTTTATGACCGGAGAATATTTATAAAATAACCTTTAAAAGCTTGAGAAGTTTTTAATAAAGATATATTTTTTTAAACATCTAGTTATTTACAGTGTTGCGGGATGTACGAGTATATGCATTTGCGCACCGGTGGATGAAATTTTTATTTTTTCTATGTGTTACTCATGTATTATGTATGTGAAGTTCTTTTTATGTTGCTCTTCTGTTTATCTCATTTCGTGTTGTGTATTTATTTTTATATTAGTCAATATATAAATAAATAAATAGTTATCATTCGGGTATCAAACGGGTCTCTTTTAGGTTATTTAATAATTTTTGATAATAGTTTTTTTTCCATCCTTTGTGTTATTATTCAAAAAGCAGGTAAAAAATCATCGTCTTTTTCATTAGATTTCGCAATAACAGTACGTGTAACTAGTGACGAAATTTGTATGGAAGAGACGTGAACACCCGAACACATCAATTAGCTTCGGCTGACCCCGTAATACTAAACGAGATGACGCAGGAACAAACTTGACGTATACGAATGTTTTGTGGGTTTCGGGTAAAGCTTTTTTTCTACCTGAACGTACGGGATACGGCTTGTTTTTTCGGGCGATAATATAGTGGCCGTATCACGTACGTTCGTATGGGTAGGGCAATTAAAACCAAATGATTTCGAGCAAAGTGAGAACCTACACTCAGTTTAAAAAAGAATTGATTGTTGTTAATGTTTATTGATCTATTTTGGAAAACATATGTTTGCAAGCACGATTATCAATGAACCCTTAATTAAAATAAACTTTCGATTTCCCAAATAATTTATTTAACTCATTAACAAGCGAGGCTTTCATATAGTTGATATATCCAAAACATTTCTGAATAATGCAAACTAGTCAAGTAATTTCACGTGTTACGAAATATAATTCAAGAACGTTAAAAAAATTGGCAAGTTTAAACATTAATTTTGTACGTATGACCTTTAAAAAGCCTCTGGTGTGGGTTGAATTCACCTCAAACTTAAATTATTATTAAGTTATTAATTTTAGTAAAAAGATTTTTAAAAATAATCATATTTCTGATAGAATGCCCACTTGTTTAATGCCATTAGTATTTTACGTTATCAAGTTTTATATACCTCACCTCTTTATTATATTTCAACTCCAGTGATAATTTTAAAAGGCGTCGACTTTCTTCGTCTTGAATTATGACGGTTTTCAACTTATGGCTTAAAAATCAGCTTTTATCGGTATTTTATTACTGAAAATGCTTATAATAGCTTGGCAGAAAAATGTTTATATATATATTATTTTAGAACTACAAAATGTCATAACTATGGCGACACTAAGGTTTTTGACATTCTATCAACGATCACTATTTCCACTTTAGTTATTTATTAATACTTTCAATAAATTCAAAATTAATCAACAAATAAACAGTGGGATGGGAGAAGTGTATTTCTGTGCTATTTTTCCGAATTTCGAGCAAGGATGCTAGTGTCCCACATAGAAGATGTTTATATACGAACTGTTAAAATGACTGGTACGTTATGGTCTAATAACAAATATTATTCAGAAATATAAAAAAGTTCACCTTTCCTTGTAATTATTATTCTTGCAAAGTGTGAAACAATAAAACAAAATTAACGTAAAATTGTCTTAAATATGATTTAGAATCATTTCCTTTCGCAAGAATCACTAATTTTAGAACACCGTTTGATTAAAGTAAAACATATGCACTTGGACAATTTTGCTTTTTAAAAATTACTTTCATTTCCTTATGTATAGATTAACCGGTCAGTGGATAAGTTGTCAACGTATCGGGTTTCTACCCTGGCATCCTGAGATCAATTCCTCGGCTGGCTCAAAGTTCTCCATTACGATACAAGCAACATTTCAGCTTAGTTTAATTTATTTTTTACATATGTATGAACATTTGTTATCGACTGATATATTGCCCATCTCACTAGGTGCGATACGCCTATGTTGAGATGACAATTTTCAGGGGTTCAGCTAGGATATTTAGATAACAAAAAGATTAAGATTACTATTTGATGAAAAAAATCGAAAGTATTCTAATTTAAAGGTATAAAAGAATTTAGAATCTGACAAGTTTATTGGAGGTTATCAATGATCTTACTTTTAAAGGAACTTTTGTTTTGCGTATTTCTGATGCCACTAGGTAGGGAATGGAATACCTTAATAATATTGTATTTAAAACTTCTTTGTCCATAAGAGTTTTTACAAACTGGGATATTTGATTCTGCAAGCGTTTTAGTTTTTTTTTATTATTATTTTGGTAGCTGTTTCGGCGTTCAAGGCCATTTAAAAATAAATCGTTAATATTTTTTAGAAATAATAAGGGACCTAAAATGCTACCCTGTAGAACACCACCAACTGTTTTTCGAGGCTGACTACAGGTAGTGTTTTATTTACGTTCGATCATTTAAGTAATTATCAAATAATTGCAGGACTGTATCTGATATTCCTATTCTCCTAGGTTTGTATAAAATTATTTTGTGGTTTACAGTTTCAAATGCCTTTGCAAAATCAAGAAAAATTACTGAACATTTATTTCCTCTGTCTATATTACTTATTATATAGTCGGTAATATTACAAATGGCGTCTGAGGTTGATATGTATTTGCGAAAACCAAACTGGTTTTGCTGATTGTATTTTTCTAGAGTCTAGGTAAGTAGTTGATCTCTCAATATTCCTTCGTATGATAGAGATTTTGAAATATTATCATAATCTTAAACCAGGAATGTTTGTAAATGATTAATATCATATATAAATAAAAGTCACCTCATAAAGGGCCAACGATTGAAAGATCTCTCGAATATGGAAATAATAACTCGGTGCCTGGCTGTGTCACCAAACCTTCCACCTGTAATACTTATGTACGTGTTACTTAAGTAATATAAATGTAACATAAATGTAAATCATGTTAGTTGAATCATTTAATTCACATAACTGAAGAAAGCGATAACTTATCCCTCATAACCGTTGTCAAATTGAATCGTAAAATATGGCAAGAACACAGCTGTTTCGAACGGAACCACCTACATAAAGGGTTGCCAACCGGTCGATCGCGATGAAAAATTTGTTTGATCCGAATAATTTCGATTGTGAAAATTTAAAATAATTTTTTTGTATTAATAATACATGTTTATTAATTGAACTATTTGTTACATGGTTATAAATTACAGATTTTAATTCCAGATTTTATCCTACTCTTCTCTTAAAAGCATTTTCTTGTGGATAGAAGAGGAGTGTACATTAATTATTAATGGTCAAGTAAGATAATATATCGTATCTACATGTATATTGTATACATCAAACTGTGTTGTAGTGGGTACATTACAGTTTGATTAAGAAAAATATATAATTTAGTATATAAAACATGCAATATGCCCAAAACTTACATACGTAAATGTTTACATAGCAATAATAATTAATAAGTACAATAAACAACAACAAACATTATCACGCAAAAATGATATTAAACATGAAAAACAAGTGAAAGGTCGAAAACATATTATGAAGTAGTTGTATAAACTAACTCCTTATTGTCACCTGTGCCGATGGTATCCTGTTTTAGTACTTAATAAAGGGTATCATCATATTATCAGATTAATATTAACGGTTTTTTTTTGAATTGATTAATCGTGTTATTAAAAATGTCTATTTCATCGATAGATATTATATATCATAACTAATATAAGGCATTTCAAAATAAATACAAATATTTATATTTAGAAAAAAAAATGTTACGAAAAACAAGGTTAATTCAATTTAAGACATTTTTTTTTGTTAAGTTTATCTATAAATGTTTCTTGATGGAGTTATATATTTGGATTTTATTATTAATCCGTCTCCGGAAGTCGTTTGAAAAATGATCTTCCTTGGGAAGTATAATGCACGTGTGCAAATTAAGTATTTAATTTTGGGCACGGAAAAAATATATTTAAGACGGGTACGGTTTTTGGTTAAAAAATGGTATTCGTCTTTATCTTTTATGATTTGAATAAATTTTAATGCATAGATTTTTAACTTCAAATAGACAATCCGTTGGGTAGTCGAAAGTTTAAAAAAAAAAAATTAACTAATTATTCTTTGAACAAATTCTACTGAAAAGAGGATAGATTTATACACGGATCCCCAACTAACGATAGCATATTGTAGAGTGGATTGAACTAAGGCATATTATATTGAGTATAGATTTTTATCGACAAAATTTTCTAATTCTTAAAAATACATGCATTAATTTTGTATTTTTTTTTAAACATGACATATTTTGTCCTCCCATTTCATGTTTTCATTAAAAAAATATATATCTTGGTTGTATGACAAATTGGTATCGCTAGATTCATACTTCTCTGTTGATGAATCGGTTAAATATGTCGGTTTAATGTGTGATAATGTCATTTTTAACTTTGTTGCATCAGCAAAAATTCTTATAAGATTTTTCCTGGAAGTCGATTACCATAATAATTAAGATGCGAACTAGCCCCCAACCTAAAAGGTTAGGAACCGATCATCTACAGGACCGATGCAATGGTAACTAATTTTGGCAAAAAAATTCTTTACTGTGTAGTTTTGTTGTAGAATGAACGCTTTCGAAAACTGGATGCTTTTAGAAATTAGAAAACATTAATTAAAAATTGTATAGAATTAGAATGGTAAATCAAAAATACTAAATTATTTGCTTCCTCTTTTAGAGTGCTAGAGTGTCATTATCAATTTCAGTGTTAAAATCGGCAGACCAAAAAAGTAAGCTTTCCTAAAAAAATAATTGTTTTATACTTTGTTCGAGATTATACACCTTAAAGTCCATTTTTTTAAATGAAAACAATAAAAAAATATTAACACTAAATAAATAAAATCTAAAAAAATCTTCCATAATAAACACAAATTGATTTTGTGGCATCATTTAAAATTATATATTTAAAAAAATGTTTTGTTTAAATCACCATTTTCATAAATAAAAATCAACATGTTTCGAGGACAATGGTTCCCTCATTAGGATACGACGTATATAAAAATAATAAAAATATTATATGTACATTAAAAACAAGAAATTCAAACAAAATTAAGGAAACACAAAAAGCACCAAAAAAACAATAATATTTTTTCGTCCGTACACTGCGCAAAATATATATAAACTTTATCCAAATTCTTTCTAAATATCATCAAAATCGTTAGATAAAGTTCTCACCATAAATTACATGAATCATTCCTGCACTATGATAATGATGTATTACTTCTCCCATACATTTGCTGCCAAAATCACTTGCCACTGCTTGCACCCGCTTGGCAGGCCGCCACCACTCGGCGCCCTCTTTGGCCGCGGTCTCCAGTCCAGTAAAAAACTTTAAATATTCCAAGTTTCCACCCCCAGCCAATAAAGCTACCGTGCGAAGGGGTGAAATGCAGCGAACTAGAATACTGTAATATTATTCTCAAAGAGAAATGTTATATTTCGGTTGGGGTTATGAACTGCGTGCCAAACGACAAGATTTGTAATATTTTGAAATGTATGGACTGAATTGAAGCAAAACATAATTTAAAATATTACTCGAATATTTGATCAGTGTTCATTAATAATCGTGATTCATTAACGCAAATTGGGCTTTCACGGGAGTAACAACCGAATGTATTAATGTTATGTAAATAGGAGTCCAAGTTTTTAAAAAAATGAATCTAATGCCCGCTTTCATCCATTATTTAATTTATTTAAGAGTACATGAGACGGTGTATGAATGTGAATGAAGCAAGAAGTGTATGCCTATATCGAGTTATTTGGCGGTCCTTCCTCTCTGCCTACCCCTGCGGGGAAACGGCGTGATAGTTAGTTAATATAAACATTTGATAGTGGTGCTGACGTATTGCCCATCTCACTAGACACGAAACGGCCGTGTTAAAACGGAAATTTACACGACCGGTTGTTCAGCTAGGTTTATCTATATATATATCAATTAATGTTTGTGTGTATGTCCTGGAGTTTCTCGAAAATTACTAGACCGGTTTCGCTAGAAATAGCACACTTTGTTCTTATTGGTGTCTGGAAGGTTTACAGAGTAGTTTGAATGAAATCCAATATGTAAAACTGTTGCTATAACGTTTTAAAATTAGTATGAAAAACATTGAACCCGCCATGTTTTATTTAGGTTAGCCCATAGATATATGACTCTGGTTAGCAACAGATTACATATTCAAAAGAAGAAGGTTTGTTTGGGTAGAATGTTTTGAAAATGGAAAACACAAATAGCTACCTATTTAAGGACTATATTATTTAGATATATTTTGAAAAAATAAATGTTTAAAATGAAATAATTTTTTTAATTTAATGTTTCTTTGTTTAGAGATAGTAGTAGTAGTCACAATACATTACTTTCACTGTCAAATCAATTATGGTACCCAAACGACAAGTAAGAATTCCTAAATTCATAACTTTATTAAAAAAAAAAACCGATTAATGCCGGGTACATATCAGATATAATTTAAAAAAGACAAACAGATTAAAATTTACAATTTTCGTTTTTAGTAAACCAATTTAAAAACATAAAAGATTCAAAAGAATTTTTGACTATTTTAATTTAAATTAACCTTTTAAGTTTTCTATCAAAATATGATGTAAAGTGAGATCTGGGGCGATATTCCTGTTCTTTTTAAGGACGATTCCTTAACATTTTCTGTAGAGTTAAAGACTTCTTGATTAACTGCGGAATTCCGGTGAGACATAGTAAAAAGATCCTAAATAGATTGTCGAGAGATTATTTGAAAACACATGCGTGACCTTAAGATAAAACGGGTATTAATTAGGACCTTTATTTTGTTCCCAATACGGAACAACTATAATCGGAAGGTTCAAAAGGGCATAATGTTAGCAAAGCAAATAAATCAGAATGAAAACAAATTAATACGCCTAAATACGGAAAACCATATAGATACGCATTATGAAATATGAAATACTCATGACAAACGGGTTTATTGAAGGTGATCAATTTATTTTAAGGGCACCTTTGGTTTACATATTTCTAATGGCACTGGGTCGGGAATCAAGTACTCTAATGACATTGCATTTAAAACGTATTTGTCCATAGGAGGTTTTACAATCAGGGATATTTGGTTCTGCAAGTATTTTGTTTTTATTTTATTATTATTTTGACAGCTGTTTCGGCCTTATCTACATAATAATGACGTTGTAGCCAGTTCGAAGCGTTTCGGAATGTGCAGTTTTAGATTGTTTTTAAAATCAATAATTATGAATGAATAAATTTAAATTACACATTTTTAGTGCAATTATCAGAATTAGAAATATTTGTGAAAATATCCTATAACGCTGGTGTAAGAAGTCTGGGGGTTGGGATTCTATTAATCCCGTTACTAAAACATTTCAGCACATAAGCAAATATGCTTCTCGAAAAGCTGTAAATTTTACATTTTAAACCAATATTTGTTCTATTATGACTAGTTTGCAAGAAATTTATAAATGAAATTGAGTTTTTTAGGGAACTTATTAAATAAATTTAAAAATAAGTATCAAAATGACAACCCCTTTACATTGGCTCCAGCCCAGCAGATGTCGCCTCTGTCCACCGGAAGTTCCGTTCCGTCCGGAAGCTGGCTCAAGTAAAATTCATGTCTGAGTAGTTCTGTGCCAGTGATATTAACGCGGTGGGCGGCGCCTATTTACGGGAATAACTTGGGCTGGGGCGGAGGGATGGAGCGAAGTTTCACGCCGGAATTTGTGAGATATTTTTCAGCAGCGGATGTGCAATGTACACTGTGCAGTGTGCATTTCCCTTGCCGAGTTTGGTGCAGCCGTCGCCACTGCGGGGGGTGCTGGGCAAGACGCTCTGTTCCCTTGACTACTTGGATAAAAGTAAACATATAACGTCCTTGAAAAGACCCTTGAGTTGAGAATAAACTTTCGTTATTTTAATGCGTAGAACTGAGTTACGTCACTAAAATGTTTTAACGGAATAATGATAATTATGATGGCATAGAACACAATGCGTTGAATGCGATATGAAAAGTATTTAAGTTTTTCAACTTAGAAACCTTAAAAGTTTAAATGAAGGATTAAAGCTACATAATTAAAATCGATATTTACAGGGTGTTTAGAGACGTACAAGACAAACTTTAAGCAGTGATTTCTGACCGTATTCTATATATTCCTGGTGAAGAAAGCATCGCTTTCGAAACATGTAGATATCTGTGTATATTAATAAAGTGTTGAAAACAAAATATATTTTTTATTTTTTTTTTCCATTTTTGATTAATTAATTACCTTCTTTAATCATTTTTTGTTTAAATTTGTAATTTGTTTATTCTTACATTATTGTGTTCTCTGTTTATCATTTGTCTATACTTGACATTATTATTTTTTAGTATTATATATATTCCTGACGAATAAAGCATCGACATATGTAGATATGTGCATATTAATAAAGTGGTGAATACAAACGGTATTTTTAATTCGTTTATTAAAAGATAATTAATTATTAAAGGTGGTTGATAGTCCGACGGGTAAGACGCTTAGCCAATAGTCGGATGGATCAAGTTCTCTACTCACGACGGGTCCAACTTACTTCTTTTTTAGAACAAAGATCTTTTGTGAAAACTACTTTACTATAAATCTTGGGTTATTATTTTTAATTTTTTTAAACACACTTCCAAATTAGAGTTGAGTGGAAGTAAATAAAATCATATGAATAAGTCGTCGCAATGTGGATTAACCGCGGTTTGAAAATGGCCTCGAACGCCAGAACAGCTATCACAATAATAAGAATTAAAATGATTGCAGAATTTATTAATAATATTAAATTTGATTAACTAAAACATCTAAGAAAATAAATAAATTAGGTTCTACGAATTAAACACAAAAACAATTAATAATTTCGCTTAAGTAATTCCAACTTTGAACTCGATTTACTCGAAAATAAATGAAAAAAAAGTTATATAACACCAGTTTCGCTTAAGCCACGAGTTTCAGAACGCCGTGTATTACTCGAAGTTTTAAACAATAAAAATAACATAAAACGTAAGATCTTTTACATACATTTCCACGTCTTTCGTGAATACGAGTCCCATACAACAAAAAAAAAACATTTTCTTGCTCTTTGTGATTTCATTACTTGAAGTAGGCTCGCGTTTTTTCATAAGACTAATCTTTATTGTTTCTCCTTGCCATCGAAGGTTTGTCCTTTGCTCAAAATTGAATAAGGAAATTGAATTGTTTCGTGAAGGGCGGAGGCAGACGTGATCGGAATCTCGGCGTTTGACAACGGCGGCCGACTCCGTTGTTAAAATCAATAATGGAAGTTTGTTTATGCTGAGTACGCCGGCAATATAATATTATATTGCTAATAATACCCATAAAAATAAACTATGTCGTGCCTAAATTGATGCCATAAGCTTCGCACACCATGGTTATGAAAACTTGTTAAAAAATATTACAATTTTCTTTGTCATGAGTAAAGTTCGTACCGCCCTAGAAGGTTATGTTTTGTTTATATGTAAAATGTACTATGGTATTTTTGGCATATTGTAGCTATCTCGCGACAATTGGAAAATTTCTTTGTATGGTTTTTCGCTTTCTCGTATCCTCTCCTGTATGAGGTAGGTTATCATTACCGTAATCAGTGAGTGGAATCTCAAAATTGAGAATGTTGTGAGTCGTGTGTGAACTGTGAAAGAAGAAGATAGTAAGAATAAAGAACTAGAGTCCATTTTTTTGTCACGCAAACTTAAATACCAGTATATCTCGATTGTTTCGAAAGTTAATTATCATATTTAAAATAATTTACAAAGTTCGCCAAAATGCTCCAAATCTATAACTATATATAATCAAGCTGCTAACCGTGTCTTTGAAATTTTGGTCTTCGCACTCAATTTTTCACATTAGAATTTACAGTTTGTTTTAAAGAAACAATGCGATACATCGTAAGTCGTTTTTTTATTTATTTATATTTTTGATCTGATTTCGATAAATAAATTTTAGAAATTTAAAAAAAAATCGCCTTTTCCGTGTCTTCCTTGCAAAGCGTTAAATAAAAAATTAAAGGTTTAAACAAAAAATTGTCTCAAAATTGTGGAATCATTTCGGTATAGAATCATTTCCTTTCGGAAAGTACCAGTAATTTCTGTATACCGTTTGTTAAAAGAAAAAAACGTGCACTTGGACCATTGCTTTTTAAAACTTAGAATAATCTTGCAATGAGCCACCATAGTATTGTCATTTTAAACGATCGCAATGTCAAGCTGTGTGTTTTAATTTTATATTAGTATTTGTTTGTTTAGTCATTAGGACCTTAACACAGTTGTGCCCTACAGTTGTGTCTCTACCTTTGTGTTTTACTGTTTAATTGTTACCTTTTTGGTTTTTTTTTAAATTATGCTTTACCAAAAGGGGCTTTCATAAAAGTGCAATTGTAGGGCAAATAATTAAATGTTTACTATTTCGCTCACAATTTTTTTCATATCAGCAGCAATAAATCGTGCAGTGAATAAACACCACTTGTTCAGTATTTTACCATTATGGACAGACAGGCAGGGAAGGGGGGGGGGGGGGATAATTACCCGCGAAAATTTGCACACCCGAGATAACTCGGGCAAGCTTTACCTGCAGAAAAGACCACTCCCGAATATACTCGGGCGAAAATAAATACGATTTATGTTATGTGGAAGCGGGAAAATTGTTGATTACATACCTAATGTTTTTTATTATTTTAATATTAATTAAATATAATATAAAATAAAATTAAAATAAAATTAAAATAAATATAGGGGAAACAAAGTTTGGGAACGTAAGACCTAAACGATAAGCGCGGGAACATTGGTCTCCAGTCGATTTGGTTTCTTCATTTTGGGTTAAATAACATATCTCACAAAAGTGGGTACCGATTGGTCTTATTTTAGTTTCGTTTTTAGTATTCTGCAAAACTATGTATATTTCCTTTAGCACGTTCTACCGGTTCCCAATGTATCCAAACATAGTATGAAGACGGTAAAATGGTGGCAGTCGGTAGTTGGTGACATTTTGAGTTAATAAACAGCCCCTCGGGCTCACTTCCATATTAAGTTGGACTGTGAAAGTTGGTTTTATCTCCCCTCTGCGAGAGGCCACTGTACCAGTAGGCACCACTCCTGAACGAGTGTGGGCCGCTATACATCTGTGCTATCTATCTCAATAAAGACAAAATAATGTTTTCAGCGTAAATATATCGCGACACTAAGTACGTGAAATAAATGATTTCGTAAGTGATAATATGAACTGCGTTAGTAATACCCGCGTTTCACGGACAGGTGTCCATGAATTGAATTTTGAACGTGAGTTGGTCTATGTGATTATTACGATTGTCAATTTCTAACAATATTCGGACATTCATTGTTATTGTTTTTATTTCATAGCATTCCAATATACTTGTTTAAAAATTTTAATAAAATACGTTTAAGTTCTGCAAGTATTTTAGTTTTAATAATTGTTCCTCTCATTTATAGGTAATCACGTTCCGCTTGGCAAAAAAAGCCTGAACCCTTGTATGAAGAAAGAAAAGGAATCATATTAATTTTATTGTAGCAACTAGAGATCGACAAACGAACTAATGATCATATTGAAATATAAATAAATACCTACCCTACCCCTAGCCCCAGCCCTACCCCTACCCCCAGCCCTACCCCTACCCCAACCCCTACCCATACCCCCACCCCTACCCCTACCCCTATCCCTATCCCTATCCCCACCCTACCCCTACCCCTAACCCTACCCATACCCCTACCCCTATCACTATCCCCACCCCCACCCCTACCCCTATCCCTAACCCTACCCCTACCCCTACCCCAAGCCCTACCCCTACCACCAGCCCCACCCTTACCCCGACCCCTACCCATACCCCTACCCCTACCCCTATCCCCATCCCTACCCCTACCCCTACCCCCTACCCTACCCTACCCCCATCCCTACCCCTACCCCTACACCTACCCCTACCCCTACCCCTACCCCTACCCCTTTCCCTACCGCTACCTTTACCCATATACCTATTCCTACACATACCCCTACACCTACTCCTACGCCTGACGTCAATTGTGCAATTTTTTTTTCAAATGAGCAAAATTCTGCTATAATGAGTAAGAAAGGGGGATAGGGGTTTTTTCGATATCTCTTGACAGTTATTATCCTCTTTTAGATAGGTAAGTACCTACGCAATTAAAAAAAGTCACTATTCATTAAAAACAATTTTCAATGATTCAATTTCTTAGCAATAACAAGAAATTACTTTGTTGAATAAGGCCTTCACTGTGAAGCGAAGATATTAACAGGTATACTATTTCCTCTCAGCTATAGTAATTCTAATCAGAAAGCTGTATTATAATCGCGTAAGTATTTTCCGGCACATTTGTATACCGAGTGCGTTTCATTCTTCCTGATACTACAATAGTTTAGAATATTCCTGGAATTCTATCGATCGTTGCGGAAGAGAATTATTTTGAGGGGCTTTTATATTATTATAATAATTTATTTTTTTTATAGCATATTATCATTACCTGATTACCTTATATAATCTTAATGATAATGATTACCTGATTTCAATTTTTAAGAAAAAATATTTTATTTTTATTTATTTAAAACTAGCAGATTTTTTTGGAATAAAGTTTTGAAGTTGCGATTCTCGCATGTCGATTGGGTGTCATGGTTGATTTAATAGCGAGAGTAATGTCTTGTGACGACTATTACTATTTCTAAATAATGATTTGAAAATTTTATATAATTCTAAACATTTATTTTTTTCAAAATATATCTAAATAATAAGGTTCTTAAGTAGGTACTAGGTACTTAAAACGTTTAAACAACAGTTTGACATATTAAATTTCATTCATACTACTCTCTAAACCAGTAACGTTAACAAAGTATTGAAATAAAACACATCTAAAATATAATATAGAGACAGTTTTTTGTTGTTGTACATGATAGTTATTACATAATACATTATCTACAAAACAGAAGAGTAAAAGTACGTGGTAATAGAAACTCAACAATAAAGCGCATGCAGTGTATAAATATAATACATTTTAATTTAAAAAATAAAACAATAACTTTGTTTTACATCACTTTTATTTATACTTTAGCCGACCGGGTTTCGCTACTACCGTAGCTTCTTCAGGGCAGTATAAATAAAAGTGATGTACAACAAAGTTATTGTTTTATTTTTTAAATTATAATGTCACATCACCAAGTTACCGAATCATATGAAGAAAAAAAATATATATAATACA
The DNA here is from genome assembly GCA_022606495.2 of Halesus radiatus. Taxonomy (NCBI): domain Eukaryota; kingdom Metazoa; phylum Arthropoda; class Insecta; order Trichoptera; family Limnephilidae; genus Halesus; species Halesus radiatus. The sequence goes on from JAHDVE020000767.1 coordinate 80,370, forward strand.
TTTTAATTTGATCCTGGCAAGGCCTGATCCAATATTTCTAAAGCATATGTTGTTTTTGTTGTTGATGTTTTTTTACATACATTATTTACTGGCAAAAATTAAAACTTTGTAATTACCGTTATCTAATAATTGTTTGATTTGTAATTTGAACAATTTATTGATTCTTTCTGTTTTGGTTTTATACGGGAGGGTATAAAAAAATGTACCTTGATAGGCGCAATGGAGTTGAGAAGCACTAGTTTTAAATTGACAGATTTATAAGTTCTATGCACGTTTACTTTGCGAACACTAAATGTACTCCGATTCCGATTCGGCCACTCAACTAATCATGCGTTGCGACGTTAACACACTCACGCATCTACTAATATGTCCACGCACTTACACTTTGGTTTCCAGACACGGGCTCTATAAACTGTTAAAAGACTTTGTAAATAAAAACTCACTCTAACGTTTTATTTGTCCATTGCTCAGTATGTACTAATTGATTTAGGACTTTGAACCAGAGAGCTTTTACAGGGATTTATGTCAAATAGTCTACAGCAGTGATGGACAACTCACGGCCCCCGAATCTTCCATTCATTTTTCATGCTTTAACTGCATTATTTTTTTGGTTTTTACATTGGGCCTAGATTATTTTCTGTTGCGCTTTCTTAGTGGGCGCTGTAATTGATATTTTGAATGTGTTCCATTTTATAAGGGTGTACAACGTTGTTTTAGAAAAAATAGAAGTAACGGATGTGAGTTATGATCTTTCTTATTAATAGTAATCGGTTCTTGTTCTGATTTACAAAATACTAAAAGATAGGTGTTGCAGCAAGCGAATACTTCGTTTTTCATATTTTGAATCAGCAATCCGAAACTAAAATTTTTACGTTTTATTTATTTCAGTTAAAATCGACAGCATATATTTTTTTGGCATTAGATATCATTTTTTTTCTGGCGGCACTTTTTTGTGCGTTCTATGATTGGTTTATTTAATGGTTACAATTTCACAAAATCCAAAAGTTTACCCTACCAAATTTTATTTAAAAACCATGATCATTTAAAAAAAATAATTCCGTATAGTACCTAAAGGTTTAGCATTAACTTATTATGAAATGCGATATCTTAGGTAGGCATCTAGTTCATTTTTTTGTTTACAATAGGTATGTACCAACTGACTATGAACATTCGTAATGTATTCTCATCAAGTAAAATAATCTACGTTGGCGACGCCACCGACTGCAAAGTTAACTATGTCAAGCTCCATGTACCCTACCTTTGCGGCCCGCGAATATATTGAATATTGATAATTTTGCTCTGCGGCTAAAAAGGTTGTACATCACTGGTCTACAGCCAAATCGTGATAAAGCATTGGTGTGTAGGTAATTTAGTGATAGTAGGGTATATTTTGTTTGTGTTGAAAAAGTAAGAACCGCTTTTTGTTTCCATCCCTTTTTGACAATAATGTATCTATGGTAAAGTGTACAAATTACTTTCTTCAAAAAATTGGAATTCACTTTGTGGCGTCATTATTAATAAATTAATTGGAAATTACTTTGTAATCACAACTTTATTAATATATACATTTCAACATGTTTCGAAAGTGATGCTTTTCTCAACAGCAATATACAGAATACATAATAATAATATTTATATGTATATATTAATAAAGTGGTGATTACAAGGAAATTTTCAATTCATTTATGCACAAATTAAGTTAACTAAAAGTTAAATTTGAGATGACGTAAGTCGAAAACATGAATTTTACGTGAGAAAATTGTTTAGTATTTAAACCATGTTGTTTGTATTGCGCGGTTTTTGAATGAACATGGTCATAAACTTTTATTTTGATCCTAATATAAAATATATATTCACTGCTTCTCAGTATGTCTACATTATCAAAACAATATAACATTTAAATGAATCAATTTAGAAAACATTATTATTTAAATACGGGAAAACACATTATAAATTTAAAAACCTCGCAGAATAGAGAATTTTAATTATTTTCTAATTAAGATGGTTTTACCGATAATAAGTCATTATTTTGAAAAACCCGTCCAAATTAGAACCGGGTGGGAGTAAATAAAATCAAAAAAAAAAAAAATCGTCACAATGTGGATTAATATCAGTTTGAAAATGGACTTGAACGCCGAAATATCTGTCATAAAAATACAAACTAAAAATACTTGGAGATCTTAATAATAACATTATGAAATATGATTTATATTAAATTTAAAAAATAAAAATAAAAAAAACGAACAGTAATGGTAACGTTGGTATAGAAATAAGATCCATATATAGATACAATTTAGACAAATTATTTTACAATATTGGGAATAATATCAAAGTGGGCTATTGAATAAAACTTTGATTTTAGGGCAAAAATGGCTAAAAGGATGTCTTTCCTTTGCGAGAATTAGGAAAAAATTGGAAAAAAGGGTTTAATAATTTATAAAACAATTGTTATACCACACATAGAGTACTATTACTATTCTAGTGTTTTCTATCTAAGTAATGTAGATAGCTTAAAAAAAGTCAAAATAATCCAGACTAGAGAAATGCGACTATTTTTAAAGTCTAATAAATATAAATTAATTAGGAGAATGCTCAAGATATAATGAGTGTCAAAAACAAACCGCTGATCCAAAATGGCTGATAATGCTAACATATGATAAACATATGTGTGCCAACGTAATAAAAAAAATCGATTATTGAATGTACACCCGCGAAAATTCAAAATTCACCTTTCCTTTGAACACACCTCGTACATTAACTTTCGTTCTTTCCAACGTTTCAAATGATCCATCTAAGGCACCGATCAGCTAAGTGTTTTGTTGAGCATTCGATCTTTTTGCCTGTTTCCAAACATTTTTTATCCCGAATTGTCTATGGAGGTGCCCTCCCACTTTCATACACAATAAAATAGTGTCCGCCCACTTTTAAGACATTAAAATGACATCAAAGTAAAAACTTTCAATGTATGAGTTAATATTGTATTTATTATGGATACATATCATCTCTTAAACTCATACGTAAGCTAACATTATGTACTTCACAAACGCGTGTGTTAAAAATATGTTGAAAAAAAAGTGTTAACATGACATTTGATAATGCCGCGAAGCATAATGTTCTTTTCGTACATTTAAAATTTGTCGCCTCTCCTCTGTGAAAAAACAATACAAAACGTATCTTATAATAAGTAAAATAAGTTAGCCTTTCTTCAGTTTTATTTAAAACATACAAAAAACATGTTTTGACATTCGAAAACGGAAATACACATTGTTATTCAATAATTGAATTGCCTAAAGAAGATCGTTAGCTGACAACGACATTTCACATTTCTGTGACGTTTGTTCACCCTGTTGACACTTTTTATAACTATTTTTCTGCTGAGGAGAACTTTAGTCCACAAAAACCGATATCCTAAATTGATCGTAAATTTGATAAAGAATTTCGTTGGGAAGAGCTTATTTTTGCAATTGAACAGTGTTGAGGCAAACTTTCGTCTCAGCCGTTGCATGGTGGGGTCGGGAAGAACGGCCGTAAGTGTATGCGTTAAGTCATCGATATATAGACATACATCAACATAATTATCTATGCAGTCGGCATCGTAGATATTGTGAATACAAAAAATCCATGAATTTTATAATTTGATCAATTTGTAGGTCTGTACGATTTTATCCTAGGGTTTTTAAATAAGATTTTCCGCTGATTTCTGGTGAATAGCTGCAACTTAGACCTATCTCCACATTTTCTGGCATAAAATACCACTTCGGTTTTCAAACTATAAATTATTTAAGTTCTTCAAAATGAAAATTGTCAGGCGACAAGAGAGCCGATGGCAGTTTTAATGCTCCTGCATAATTTGCAACCACCGAGAACAACTTAACCCAGTTTTGCGGCTCCAAAGACGCTTATAGCGAAGTATTTTAATTATGCGAGCACCAATTACTTTATACAGCTTATTGCATTTTCAGTACGGAAAATTTAATATCTCTGTACCTACTAATGAAATGCTCTTTTCGTGGTTCCTAAAACATTTTGATGAGAAAACTATCCGTACCTTTATATTTGACTAGTTCAACCAAATCCAGCGAAATATTTGGCTTGTCAAAATAAATATCATTGAATACTTAATTTGCATAGTATGGTACTGTAGAATCATTTTAAAATGATTCTTGTTTGTTAAGTGTGTCGTAGAACTACTTCGAGGTTAGAGGGGACTGTAGGCGGATGTTCCAAACTATTTAAAAGTAATTTAAACCAGTACCGATTTGCACAAATACATTCAAACCTGTGCTTTATTGTATAATTTTTGTGTCTCTTTTTTTAAATGCCATAAAATCTTTTTTGCTAATTTCGTTATTACTCGATTTATTTAGAGTTATGTAAATATAGGTTTACAGAGTATTTACACGTGAAAAAAGTATTGGTTTGATATTATTATGACATATATCATTGGTGTGTGGAAAGTGCTGGGTCAGCGGGCAGGTCGGCTGCCGCCTCAGCAGCTCGAGGTGTGCAAAATGACAACACGTCTTTTTGGCGAAGCGTCCGTTTATTAACCGTTTGGTTAGTAGTTAGTGTATTTCGATTCCCGGTTCATGGCTGTATATACTCGTACATACTGCAATGACAATTCTGAT
>JAHDVE020000767.1:90000-91430 GCA_022606495.2 Halesus radiatus
AATAATATTTGTTTATTATAAATTTACAAATAAATATGAATATTCATTCTAGGCTTGTGGAAAAGTCAATAGATGTCTTATGGGTGTATACATACATGTTTTAAAAAAATATATTTTTATTATTATGAATATTTGTCTACAATCTCAACTGCTTCCTGCTAACCGTAGCCCGTGTCACTACGGCATCCCCAATTGGGTTATTTCGTGAGGCTGAAGGGAGGGGAAGGAAATGAGAAGAGAGAGTTGCGTAAGTACCCAGTTATCGAATCCACGGCTAAAGCAATTTCAAGCAACGCGTGTAGATTCTGAAATGTTGTCTTTCGTCAGGGCGATACTGAGAGTATCTAGCACGCACTACTCGTAGCCCAGGATGTTAACCGCTGGGCCACGAAGGTCATCTATATTATAACCCTTAGATACACAGCGCTTATGATGTGAGAAGTAACTCCAGGTGTATAAAGTTTTGTACTGCGTTAGGAATCGAGCCCGCAAATTTCCAACTTGAGCTCAAGTTCTTATTTCACCATGCTCCAGTACAGCCTATCCCGCAGCATGCAATCTCTCTTTGAATAAATTTAAAAAAAAATCCTTTCAAAGCTCGCACGGTTTTTACCCGTATGAAAATATTAAACACTTAATTCATAAGCTTTTCGTTCCAGCGGCATATGAATTCTCATGACTTTGCATAAAAATTATCGCCTATGTCGTAATTTTTATATCCGATAATAAATTTTTTGCAATTTCGTTTTTTTTTCTTATTTAGAATACAGCTATAGGTTACACTCATTACCGCCATAAAAATCACATGTTAGTATCAAAATGTTACTAGAAATGGCTTTAGAAATTTTTGGTGAACAGATTTGATTAGCTGGGTACTCTCCAACAGTTTTTTTTTATCTTTTCCTTCTCTTCCCCACTATCTTCAACCTTGCAACATACTTTAATTGGGCACGCCATAGTCCCACTGTTTCCGGACAGTTAGGAGCAGCTGGAACTTTTGTGCAGTATTAACATGAAAAAACTCTTTTTATTTTTACTTTACAAAATTGATCCCCTATCGTACATTAAGTAGGTACTCATAGAAGTTATTGAAAATATCCTACCAAAATCTTGAAGGATATCCTACTGAGGAGGTCTGAGAAAATATTCTGTCATATATATATTTTATTCAATTTATTTGAATAACTTATTAAAACTTATAAATGTCATTGTAATATTTAATCATTGAAGAAGATAATTGTACCAAATTTCAAACGAAACATGAATCCGAAAAAGACGCAGAAAATAAAAAGGTATCAGTCGCATCTGGAGATCGAACCCATAGGGATAGGTTTGTCCGAGACACTATCTAGATTGCAAATATTTTCGAGTAGAACTTTGCAGTCATATAAAAAAAAGATATCAGCTAATAATATGGAAATTAATTGAGG
>JAHDVE020000768.1:0-29782 GCA_022606495.2 Halesus radiatus
TATTGTTTTACTGATGGTGGCTGATAGCAAATAGTGTAATTAAAAATTATGCATTTATATATACGTTTGTCAGTCTCAAGGAATCAACAGTATGGTCCTGCCGCTGAGAGATCCGTTCTAACCTCTTTTTCTGTTGCATGCCTCGTTTATGAGAAAGATGGATAACTTATAACGGTAACATCAGCGATACGTCTATAATACAGAAAACAAAATTATAAATGCATTAATAGTTTATTGTTGACTTATCACTAATCTAATATTTTTGTTGTGGTGTTGTCTTTAGTAAACCCCCTCCAGGAGAACTGGCAGTGGCATCCGAGGCAGCCAACAATTCACTCCACGAATCACTCTCTACAAAGCGGATCACCTGTTTTTCTTAAACAAACATCTAGCTGAAAAATATGTCATCGGTAATTGTGCTATTCCAGGTTAGTAACAAAACCATTATTTTATTTTTATCCGTTATCTATTGTCTACTAGCTGAAGTATCCGGGGTTATGAATGGTTTGGAGTAAAGTGTTGAGGTTGTGATGTGTTACCCCTACCTACCCAGTAATTTTCCTTAAAACGTCAAGTTTTATAATATCGGAACAGCATGGGTTTAGAAAGGGCCGATCAACAGACACGAACCTATTGGTACTGTAAATCATGACATCTTATTAAATAAATTGTCAATGATAGGTTTTTCTTTACGGTTTCTAATATTCTTTGCCAGCTATTTTACTGGAAGAAAACAATTTGTATCGCATGGAATATTTTTGTCTAAATTATTTCCTGTGCTCTCTGGAGTTCCTCAGGGCTCTAATTTAGGCCCCCTCCTCTTTTCTATTTTTATTAACGATATCGCAGAGAGCATTCTGCATTCCAGGTTTCTTCTTTTCGCTGATGACCTAAAACTGTTCTTAGAAATATTAACTTTAGAAGACTGCAATCGACTCCAATCGGATATTGATAGAATCATTGATTGGAGTAAGAGAAATCAGATTGAGTTCAATATTTCTAAATGTTTCATTCTTTCTTTCACAAGGGCGTGTCATACTTGGTTTTACCGGTATAATATGAACGCCCGAAGTTTAAAACGTGTCTCCACTATGAAAGATCTTGGTATCGTGTTTGATAGTAGGCTGACATTTCATGCTCATATTGAAGTCACCTGTAGTACTTCATTAAAAATGCTGGGTTTCGTCCTACGTACTTCAAGGAATTTTAAAGACACTCGGGTTCTCATAATTTTATATAACTCGCTAGTAAGGAGTAGGCTTGAGAGTGGGTCGGTGGTTTGGAGCCCACATCAGGTGAAGTATTCCCTCATGTTGGAAAGAGTTCAGAAGAAATTTTTAAGATTTCTTTATTTGAGGGAATATGGCTACTACCCGTGGCTCTATCCTACCGACTTTCTCCTAGGTATGCTCGGAATGAACCATCTACGGGTCAGAAGGGATGTACACATTGTGACACATTTCTTCATTTTCATTCCATTTCTTTTCATTTTCATTTCATTTCTTCATTTCAGTTCAGTTCTGCCACCGCGCGGAACAGTTAACATTTTTTTGCTCCGTGCCGTTTCGCTTGTAACTTCGCCGTTTCGTCTCGAATCAAAATAGTTTTCTCACCAGTGCTCTAACAGAGCGCGGTTTGATAATTTTGAATAATTTTTGTGTTTAATTTCAATAGCATAAGTTTTTTTTTTTTTTATATATATCTCAGTTTTTTTTTTTTTTTACCATCCCCCCTTGGGGGAGGTCCACCAGTGCCTATCTTTTGATAAAGTGTGTATTATAATAACCTCTACAAACTTCCAATTAAATTAAGTGTAATCATAAGTGTATGTGACTATAAAGTTAAAAGACCTAAAAATCCCTGCAGAACCCCGCTAATAGTTAAAATCGAAAAGGCGTTTCAGCCCGAGCTGATTAATAATACTTATCAAAACATTTTACATAATAAATTTGTGTCATTGGATATAAAATTTTACGGGCTATCGCCCTACTTTTCTACTTTTCCAGTCGCTCGCCGGAAAGTATGAGTTTTGGTGTTGTTTTGGTTTTTTTTCTATAGGAATTGTACCAAAGTGAACTCGCCGAATACGGGGGGTGTTAGTGAAATAAGCCGACGTAGCCTACGACCGGCGTCGGTCTTGGTTCCTGACGTTAGTGGAACAGTCCTTGTAGTGAACGATAGATTTATTTATTTGTTATTATTATTATTATTATATACATATATATTTTTTTTTAACATTTAGTTTAATGAAACATTGTTATTAATTGAATTAAAAAAAAAAACAAAGTGCGAATACTAACTAAAATCGATAGGACGATATTTCACACTCGTGTCGGTCTACAAATAACTGTTTTTTTTTTTTTGAAATATATAAATAACTGTTTTTGCCAAAAAAATGATCTGAAGACACGATAGAGTTCTTGATAGAGAAATTGACACTTTTAACCCACTTTTTTTTCCCGACTTTGAGTATCAGTCTCGGGTTTTCCCTCGCCTATTGTAAGTTTCCCCATTTCTCCCTTTTTGTCCCAAGTTATACAAATTTGTAAGAAATTATCTCGGAACGTTTGTTTTTTTTGTGTTTCGTGACCAAACATCGATAGTGACGGTCCTCCCAACTCAAGATGGATTCGGAGGATGAGGATACGAATTACTTAACTCAGGACGAAATACTAGACAGACTTTTGGCCAAGGAGGACTCAAACGCTCTAATCAAGCGACTCCTAGCGGAGCGGGCTCACAGGGAATCTACGTCTAGATCTTTTGCCTGCATCGAGAGGATGAAGAGACAGAGAGATCTGCCAGGCCCTTCAAGACAAGCCATGTCGCCAATTGAGACAACGAGCATTTGCACAGCAATACTCGCTGCTGAGACGACCAACTCAGCGCCACCGACGTTAGGAGACACTACCTCGGATCTGAACGGGCAGTCAGGAGCTGCAGCGCTGGCATCCGCCTTCACGAGCGGCACTTCTAAAGTTATTTCACCCAACCAGGAGAACAAGAAGAGGTCGCGCACGGAGGATATCTCGGAGATAGAGGATGACCGCCTCAGTGTATTCTGGGCTAAGATGTCGAATATTACTGAAATAATTCATTCAAGTAAGAGTAAATTAAACAAGGACGACAGGAGCACTATCCAGGTAAGCCTCGACCTAATGTCTCACGAACTAATGAAACTTGCTCTTGACTTGGCAGTAGCCAAAACCAAGGCAGCTACCTTGCAAGAAGTCATGTTGGCTCAGAGGGGCTTCTCTGATAAATTGGATGTACTCATCAAACGAGTACCCATAACTGTGGCTGCACAAGCTCCACTGCCGCAGCGTAAGTCTTATGCCAGTGCTGCTTCAGGTCCCCCTCCCTCCGGTACCCTTGTAGTGGATGGATTTGAGAGGGCTCTACCTCCGCTCCAGCCGACTGTGTTGTTTTACCCAACCGTGCCGGAAGGAAAGACTTCAGATGAGACCCAAAAGGAGCTCATGAAGGTCTTGAACCCATCAAAGGATGGGTTTCAAGCTGTCCGCACGCGGAAATTAAAAGGAGGAGGATTGATGGTTCAGACTTCTAGCACGGCTGGTTTAGACAACATCAAGAAGGCGTCGGCTAAAATCGAAGCCAGCGGCCTGAAGATGATTCACCCTCAGGGCAACCTCCCAAAAATTGTCATATATGACGTACCAAAGGGCGAACCGGCAGCAGACCAAGGGCTGTTCACGGAAATTTATGCCAACAATATAAGAGGTAAGTCAACGCTCTCCCTAGAGGACCACCTCCGGACGATGTGCCGTGTGTCTCTGTTCGGGAAGAGGGATTCCTCTTCCATGAACATGATAGTCACCTGCCATCCCGAGAGTCGAAAGGTGTTGATTGACAGCGGCCTCTGCTTTCTTGGATGGAATGCCTGCCGCGTGCGCGACTATTTAGGGGCCACCAGGTGTTTTAAGTGTCATTTGTATGGCCACGTCAGCAAGTTCTGCACCATGACAATTAATATGTGCCGCCACTGCGCCGCAACCGGCCATGACATCGAGGATTGCCCCAAGAAAGCTGACGCCGCTGTCTGCGCCACCTGCAAGCGCTTTAACAAACCTTCCAACCACCCAACAGGTGACAGATCGTGCCCGGCCCACCACGCTGCTGTAGAGGCCCAAGTCCGTAAAACTGATTATGGTAGGCGCTAACTCCCTTACAATTGGACAAGTAAATCTGCAGCGCTCTCGAGGGGCAACCCTTGAGACTCAACGATTAATGGCCGATTTGGACCTCAGCATTATTCTGATTCAGGAGCAGTATCTCCGGCAAGGCAAGACAGCTGGTATAGATTCTCCAGGGGAGGTACTCGAAGTAGGGAAATCCCCGGGTGCGGGTGTTCTGATCAACACTTCAGTGTTCAGCCCCCTCCTTCTCGAGGGGCTCTCGAATGAGTACCAAACCTGCGTATCGATAATCTTCGATGATATCGAGATTGTTTTCGTATCCGTCTACTTTAAATATGGAAATCCCGTCGGACCACACATCCTTAGCCTGACGCGCGCTCTTAACGTTCTGAAGGGGCGTAACATAATTATAGGGGGGATTTCAACACGCGCTCCTCTCTGTGGTACGATAATAACGAAAATAGGATGGAAAGATCAGACGCCGTCGAGGACCTCATCTCTGCGCAAGGTCTTTTCATCATCAATGAACCAGGATACCCTTCAACGTTTTCTGGCACCGGAGGGGAGAGCAACATTGACTTAACTCTTTGCTCTGGGTCAATTGTGGCTAAGATGTCTAACTGGATGGTCCACGAACGCGCTCTTGTAAGTGACCATAGGCTCATCACTTTCTCCCTAGGAGTTAAAATTGATGAAATACCTCGCACAAACTGGCACTTCAAAACACAACAAGCGGATTGGGATAAATTTGGTAGGACACTGCGCAATAATTTAAGGGGCTTCTATGCATTGGCTGCTAGTGATCCTGATAAATTGGGGGAATTTTTCAACGCGGCGGTGGTATCAGCTGCAGATTCCTCCTTGGGAAGATCAAACCCAAAGAGGAAAATAAAGACGCCGTGGTGGTCAAATGAGCTGACTTTGTTGAAGGGCGCGTATAAGAGGGCCTATAGGAGCCTTGGAGTTGCCAGACGGGCTACGTGTACCCCTGACAAGGAGGCGTTCTTAATGGCTAAACTGAGAAGCTCCCGTAGTGCCTATCGAATAGGTGTCTGCTTAGCAAAACGAGCTTCCTGGAGAGAATGGGTAAAAGGGGTGGGAAATTCAAAACCTTGGGAAGTTTACAGCGCACTCCAAAAAACGGGCAAAGGATCTGAGCGTTACTTATCCAGCATAACACTGGGCAATAACGATGGGGATGCCGAGAGTTGTGACATTGCCACGACCCTTGAAACACTTCTGGGGAAGCTAGTCCCTCTAGAGACAGTAACAGGGGAAAATGACCACCACAAACAAGTGAGAATTCTCTCAAGGCTTCCTCCTAGGGACCTCCCCCAGACGGTCGAAAGCTTACCACCATTCAGTAAAGCGGAGTTAAATATTATAATTAAGGGTCTCGGTCCGAAGAAAGCCCCGGGTCTCGACAAGTTGAATGGTATAATCGTGAAGCATGTTTGGATCTTTGCAAAGGAGGAGCTTTTCCAACTCTTGGACACATGTCTGAGACGCGGAAAGTTTCCCACAGTATGGAAGAGGGGTGTGCTCAGGATAATCCCTAAGGGAAACAATAAGCCGAGAACGGACCCGAAGGCGTACCGCCCCATCACCTTGCTGCCATCCTTGGTAAAATTCTCGAGAAGATCATACGTAAGAGGTTAGACCATTACCTGTCGCCCGGTAGCATCCACCAATTCGGCTTCGTTCCTGGGAAATCCACCGAGCACGCCATTTCGTTTGCGCTCGACTGGGTGAAGGTTTGTACTAAGAAGTATGTGATAGGTCTATTTCTAGATATTGCCGGGGCTTTTGACAACGCATCATGGCCAATGATACTTATCAAACTAAAGAATAGAAACTGTCCACCGGATCTCTTTGAGATCTGTTCCGACTATTTTAGGGACCGATCCATCGTGGTTGCTCACGGGAGCACCACTATTATCAGAGAAGTGGATATGGGCTGTCCCCAAGGCTCAGTTTTGGGTCCGGAATTTTGGAAAATTCTTTTTGACGACGGCCTCAGGTTACCCTTGCTTGTGTATCAGTGGCATATGCGGATGATGAGCATCTTCTTGTGGCGGGCAACAGCAGGAAAGAGGTCGAAAGTAAGGCCGAGGAATGCTTAGAGATGGTTCTGGAATGGGGTAAAAGAAATAAATTAACCTTCGCTCCCCACAAGACAGTGGGTCTCCTTATGAAGGGTTCCCTCAGTCGAAGACGTAACCCTTCTATTAAAATGGGAAACTCCACAATATCCTTTGCGGAAAACACCAGACACTTGGGAGTCATTTTAGATAGATCGTCGTCTTTCCTGGCCCACGTCAAAAGCGCGTCCAGTAGAGCCCAGGCCCTCTTTCATAAGTTGAGAAGACTGTCAACGGCCGAGTGGGGTCTCCGCTCGCCTGCGCTCCGGCTAATCTACCGGGCAGTATATGTGACCCAAATCTCATACGCTGCTTCGGTGTGGAGGCACCGCCTTGACAATGTTCTTATACTCTCGGCTCTGAAAAGGGGCCAGCGCACTCCTTTACTGGCGCTCTCGGGAGCTTACAGGACTGTAGCATCAGATGCATTACCGGTTCTGGCCGGAATCCTGCCGATTGATTTAGAAATTAGGGAAGTATTGGCTAAGAAGGCTTTAACAAGAGGTAGAGAGGCTGTCCATCTGGGTGTCCACGTGACCGTGGGTGGTGAGGTCTCGCTGCCAAAGCTTCTTAAGGAGATGCGTGATAGAACTCTGGATGATTGGCAGTCACGTTGGGATAGGGCGACGACGGGAAGATGGACTTATTCTTTCTTCCCTCAGTTAGAAGCAGAATGGAAGGGGCATTTTTACACCTGGACCACTATCGGGGCACGGTGAATTTAGGGGTAGACTTCATAGTTTATCTCTATCCCCTCACCCAAACTGTGCTTGTGGAAATACAAACCAGACCGCCGAGCACATTCTGTGGCACTGTGAGATTTTGATGGATGCGAGAGAGGAAATGCTGGATGGTTTGACTGGAATTACCAAACCAGCCTGGAATGCTGATCTGGTCTGCAATAAGGTGAATTTCGAGTGTCTGAGAAGGTTTGTAAGTAGATGGGTGGAGAGATGGCCTGAACTTAGAGTCGCGGAATAGCTTCGTAAAATCATTTATCGTTTCAGGTGCCGGAGGTACTGTCCTCTTGAATCTCTGGTACTGATTTTAAATTTATTTAACTACTGTATATGCTTGGTTTTACATTTTATGTTTCCCTTTGTAAATGTTTATCTTCTACTTGCTATTTTGTTACCTTGTTTCATTCTCTATTTCTGTATTTTGCTCATTTAGATTCCTGCCATTTTTAATATATCTTATACTTCTTTTTTAATTTTAAACTTTTCACTCTGCACTGATGCCTCTACTGTTGTTATAATTTTGTTTTCCATTTTTATTTCCCTATTATGAGTTTTGTTTTCTTTAGGTACAAAAATTTTTCTTTGTGTAGAACTCAAAAACATTTTGAGATATTCAGGCGAACTGAACCCAAAAATATTTTTATTGTGTACTGTCCACATCCCCTCTTAGGGAGTGGAAAATTAACCCTATCCCTGCAACCCGAAGCAGTCATCTACTTTTGACTTGCCCTAGCCGGATCCCTTGTGTACTTCCCGATGGAGCAAGCTTGGTGGTGACGGCCTTCCCGTCTCCCCGACTCAGTGGCACGCTCCCGGCCGCCTGGACCCCTCCATATCCCCAGGGTCTCAGGGTTTTTTTTTTTTTTTTACCCCCTCCCCAATTACACTTTTCTTAAAGGATAATCTTGACGACTGGCGCAATGTCTCCTGGGAAGGGTGGCGGGAACAAGAATCCACCTAGCACTGCTTCAGAGGGACTGCCCTGGTGTCCTGGCAACGGCTCGTCCCAAGTACTCTCACTTAATCTATTTAGTTTCTCCTTTTTACTGTTTTATGTTAGTATTTCTCCGCGTCTCACCATGTTCATCTACGGACGAGCAGAGCAGAGCCACCATTATTACTAGAGCCACTTTTGTCGACCGTATGTATGTACTAACCATTCTGGGCTGTGGAATTTTACTAACCTCCTTCTAAGCTAATGCTATGCAGGGACACTTGAGGTTTAGAATCATTTATAACCTTAGCTTCGTTGAACCAAAAAATTAGAGTCCTTGAGGTGCACCCTGAAGGAGTAACCATAAGTTACTTATACCGGGGTGGGAAAGTGGTGGATAACCTCAACTGACACATTTCTTCAGACTGATTCATGGATGGTTCGAAAATTCGGCTGTCATGGAGAACATTCATTTCTATGTTCCCGATGGTTATCTCCGTCACCGACAGCATAGACTGTTTTATCTCCCGGCCTGCAGGACCAACTTGCCAATGGTCATGCCGGTGGGGAGGGCAATCTTGCTGTTAAATAGAATCACTTCGGATATCGACATATTTAGCATCAATGAAGCTGCATTTAAACGTGTAAACCAGCTTAAAGCCATGTAAACCAGCCTTTACGCCATATTGAAAATGCGAACATAACGCCATTTTGTGCACCGGCAATTTACACTAAATCATTTATTTTCCTACTTCCGTCTTTAAAGGTGTTTAAGATTTGCACTGTGACGAGGAAAGCCTTCTTTCCGCAAACGTTATCATTAGGTAGGTAAGGCGCCTACTTCAAGTATTTGTGTATCAAGTTCCTAAATATATTTTTAAATTTTAATGTAGTACAGTAACGTTTTTATTCTATCTTATGTTTGAGGTCATTCTAGTCCCTTATTCGTGATAAATAATATTTGAAAATAAATTATTTCTTAATTTTATAAACGTCCTAGGATTTTTTTTTGTGTAGGTACCTATTAATATCGATTTATTGTTACTAAATCGTCAGTTTTTTATTTTTTTATTTTTATTTTGTAGAAATTTAGTATTGAGACCTTCTTGATTAAGGTTACCAGCTTACCTAATCAAACATATTTTAATTTTATAAACAATAATTATTAGCCTGAAACACTCATCCAAATTGAAAAAACCTTCCGAGAAAAGATAAATGTCGCCGACAGGACTCGAACCTGCACCCTTCTGATTGCCGGTCAGATGCGACATTTATCTTTTCTTGTAATAAAAATAATTGTTACCCTTTGCGCTATGCACAAAAATCTTGTCTTAAAAACGTTAGTTTATCAATTAATAAACATATTTTAATTCGTCAAAAGATCTCTTAATTATTAAAACGGCTACTGGTATTCTATTTTCCCTTTAAATTAAAGGCGTATCTCCTTTTTTTCTGTTAATTTGCGATAGGTAATACAAATATCCAAGCCATCCATTCCGACATCCAAGTAAGCACTAACTACCTATTACCAATCGTCAAACTAAATACTATATCCTACTACCAAACACCAAACTAGATACTATAACTTACTACCAACCTCCAGATTAGGCACTATCTACTTACTACGAACTTCCAAATTAAACACAATAACTTACCAACAATCTCCAAATTAGACACTATAATTATTCACAAATTAGAACAATATCCCTACTACCAACCCCAAATTAGCCATAATCTACCTACTGCCAAACTATAGACAGTAAAATCTACTACCAATCTCTAAACTTCTACCAACCCCGATATATATTCCTTGTCCGAGTTCCTCTATAAACATTAACTAAAAATGGAGACAGTACAGGCGGCGTCCCACGCCCCGGGAGGGCCTCAGATAGTTGGGGGCCCCGGACTCCTGTCCCTCGCGGTGGCCGCGCTGAGGTTCAGCCCCTGGCCGACTGCACCCCCGCCGCCTGTGCCCCAAGAGAAGACCATCGCGCTGGATGAGGTGTCATTCCACGACCATGCCGGCGACTGCTGGATTGTCCTTTACGACAGGGTCTACAACATTACCACGCTGCTTGATAAGGTGAGAATTCAATTGTTACTTCGACTTTAATATACTAGGCAAATAGAGTGATTAACTTGATAACAAACTTGACAAACAAATTAGATCGAAATTTATTTATTTGATTATATCCCATCTGGGCTTTTACGTGGATTTTTAGAACAGTATAATGAGCTATCAAGTACGTGTATATAGAAATTTAAAAAACCGAACATTTTTTTTTAATATTTAACAGTAACATAAAATAGAAAACTAAAATGATATTATAATAGAAAAGATGATGATTTTTTTCCATCAGAAATTTACGGCCTAAATGGCCAGATTTTTTTAAGGGTCCAGTATAAGACCGCGTATTCACCGCCGTTAGGAATTTTAGGCCTCAAACTCAAAACCACGGACCACCACGATCCGGCAGCAGGATTGGAGAAATGTGGATAATGTAAACCACGCCGGATTGAAAAACAATGTTCAGCGTATTGATGCAATACGAAACAAAAAACATTTGCTCTATATTTTTTTCGTTTATTCGCTGTATAACAATAAATTAATAGAAGCTTGACAGACTTAACTTAGCAGTCGGAAAAGGGAGGATTTTTTTGCCACTTACTGCAAAGTAAAGCAAGGCGATCTGTTGGTATAGGTTAGGGTAAATGATGAGAATATTTTTTTTTTTTAAATTTGTATATAATATATTAATAATTGACAGTACCCATAGAAAGTGCTTCCCTTTCATGAAATATATATATTTTTTTACTATTTACGTATTTATTTCTTTACAGCATAATCTTTTATTTTTGCTTCGGAAATATTATAAAAATGGGTAACGTGGACCACCTGCTCAGAAATACTAATAAGTACAGTTTTTGACATAGGGAATTATTTTCATGGTTTTTGAATCAAGGAATCCGATTTTCGATTGTCCACTTGTGGATTCAAGATGGTTGAAATGAATTAGATGTTTTTTTTTATATGGCTGTTCTTTCAATGGCTTTGGTTTTTATTAATGGTTAAGGAATCCGACTATTACATTTAACTTAGGAACCAAGATGGCGGATGTGAATTAGATCCTGTTTATTAAACGGGAATAAGAATTATTTGTCTTTTGATAATTTTTTTGGATTTCGAAACGCCCTTCAATATTGTATACTAAACAGCAGTAAAAATATAACAGGTAGAAAACAATGATTTACAACCCACTACAGACGCAGACAATAAGCTTGAATACAATTCACCAGTAGTTCAGTCAATGAAGGCAATAAGAAAAACTGAAATTTTGCAGGTGAATAATACCTATAACAGGGAGTATTTTCACAAAAGTCTCCTATCTTCCCCTTGCCCCTCACACAAGCAAATTAGACCAAATATGCTATAATTTGAAATCAAATACGTTTCTAAGGACTTAATAGTTTCCGAGATACAGCGGTTCTAAATTATGCAAATTTTTTGTAAGTTGTCATTCTTCGCTATTTTTTAGTGTTTTGGTCAATTTTGACAGTGAAGGAGTAATTTTTCGGTAAAGATTAATCTATACTTTTTAAAGTAGGCTAAAGATGGTACAATTTGAAAACAAATTGGTCTCCAAGGATCTAATATCGTCCGAAATACAGCTGTTATAAATGAAGAAAAACATTCTAAGTTATCATGCTTCGCAATATTTTTTTTGTGATTAACCAATTTTGACAGTGAAGGGGTAATTTTTCGGTGAAGGTTAATTAATATTTTTTAAAGTAGGCTAAAAATTCTACAATTTGAAACCAAATTGGTTTCTAAGGACCTAATATCGTCTGAGATACAGCTGTTCTAAATGAAGAAAAACATTCTTTGTTATCATTCTTCGCATTTGATTTCAGTGCACCTCTAAACACTTTAATTCCGATTTTGAACCAAAATGGTAGAGAACTCAAAGTAGAAATTACTCAGGTTGACATTAAATTTGACTACAGCACCCCCCTAACATGACTTACGCCGTTTTCTAACCAAATCGGTGTGAATATCTAGAAATTCAAAATAGCCGCTAAAACTATGGATTTTGCTAGGCACAGATCGGCATACTTATATATGCAGTCAGGGGCTTCAAGATTGTAAATTATATGGGCACAAAAAATGTTAAGATTTTAAAAATAATTTGTTCATTCATTAGTTTTGCTTTTGACAGCCTGCAAAGATATAATCTTGTAGATCTGTACCACGACCGTCAGTTTTTTCCGGTGCGCAGGTCTTTTATATTGTGCCGTATAATAAAATAATCACTTTTTAGACCATCTTAAAGAACGTTGCAAAGAAATATGATTACAACAAAAAAAAAATCGAAAATAAGTAATTCTTACATTCCGGTGGCAGTTTAACACCTCTCTTCCCAGCTATTCGTCATAAAACAGACAAAAATATCGAATTTCAAATCGACGTCCGCTTGCTCTGAAGGACTTCTCACAACTGATTTACTCCGGCGAAATAAATCGTTTTATCAACAATCGCGCGTGCCGGAAATTCTCATTCGTTTTTTGTATGACGGAACTGAATTAAAAAATTCCTGAACTTTGAGGGAATTACAGTGAAAATCTAGATTTACTGAATTATTTTTAATAAGCGCTTTTAGTTCTTGATCTTATTTACTCTGAGATTGTGAAAAGATTTTAATTAAATATGTTTGTAATGGGTGCAGTTAACATAACGGCGAAGGCACTGTCGAGCGTTTTACTTAAAATTACAGTAGGTATTTCATATATAATGTAAAAGTTTACAGTTTAAGAATTTACGTCACTGAAAACCTTAGACACTTTCGTAGCTTTCTGTTAAGAATTTGCAGATAAATTATGTGTTGTATTGCTTACGTTAGCATACTGCGAAGTAACGTTTAGCGCCTTATTTGAGTCTGCCCCCTTAACAACATCAATTTTTTTGTTCTTTATTCTATGATAAACTCCAACTTCTTTATTATTAGGGTGATGTCAATTATTGGATAATTGTAATTATTTTAATGTATTGGTATGTTAAGTTAGGTTAAGTTTAGGTCCATAGTTATATAGCAGGATATACCTACTTGGTTCTAGACTCTCCGGAGGATCGGTTTGGGTTTTCTGTGCGTTCTGTGAACCCTTTCCCCATACCGGGCGAGCTTGTATTATATTGTTACAACTCTCATCACATTTGATGACCATCAAATCGACGACCGGCTCCATTTTAAATGATTGGCTGATTCTCGATCCGTTTCAGCTTTTGATCAGCTGATAACATAATGTGACGAGAGTTTGAAGTGCCCACTTATTTCAAAAGTAGTACCGTTATTTTACTTTCTAATCCCTTTCCTTCGTTGCCAATTTTTTGCGCCCCTTTCATGTAACATAACTTTAATTTTAACTCCCTCAATATACCTATCTAGACATTAACATTCATTTCACCAATATTTTGCCGGTTCTATATATCATGATATATGTAAAAGTATATAATATATTAAACAGACAAGTAGGTATGCTAGATACGTAGTTACGGTGTGAGTAGTTACGCTGTACAAAAAACATTCGCAGTCACAAGTTTCAGCAAAGGAATTTCTGAAACCCTTTCAAGTACTAAATAATCATAAAAAAAAAAAATCAATAACTTATGAAGTACATGTTTATTTTTCTGTAACATTAATTGGGCCAACAATGTTTATAGAATTATACAGCATTTAAGTTTCTTCAATTTATTTATTTATTTATAAGGTACGTGATATTTAATGGAGACATTTACATGGAGTAGATATGGTACATTAGATCACCATACTAGGAGGCTGCCTAGTACGGTGATCTAATGTATGATGCACACATGTGCACATTTGGAAGTCTAGTGTAAACATACGGATTTATTATATTAATTATATTAACATGCTGACAATTGGAAAGAATACAAAAGAAAGTAGAAGATAGAAAGGAGAAAAAGACATGCCTAAGGATTAGGTCACAAAAATATAATTTTTGTTTTTAATATGTGCAAGCATGCACACATGTGCACATAGGTGCACACATACATACACACGCAAAAACACATACGCATATAATACTCGTATACACATATTATTATATACATATATGTGAGCACATATACATGTAAAGAAAACCACATTATTTATGTTAGCGCTTTCTTTAATTTTGTAATTTCCGCTTTACCGACAGGTTAGTTGGTAGCCCGCTAGATGTCACGACTCACTAAACGGCCGTGACGTTTAACGAGAGAGAAATTTTACCATTCTAGCAATTGTTTTATAATTTTTAAGGATATAAAAAACACCTGAAATAGAGGCTTTAAATGTTGTTTCTTATGTTTATTGCAGGTGAGTGAATATTTTGATCATCTTAAATTGCTTATTTTGTTATTCCTAAAATTGTAAATACCTATTATGAATAAATGTCTTATGTTTATTGCAGCAAGGAAACGCAATTAAGTCTTTTTGAACCAAGTGTGAAACACCATTATATACATATATGTACGCACACATACATACACTTACGCACACATACATATATGTACGCATATATATTTGTGTATCGAAATATCATATTGTATAAGTATCTACGAGTATATCCCGTTCCAACCATACTTTTAATTCCCCAATCCAACGCTTACACAGTCTTGGTCACAGTCAAATACCTAAATGATATGGATGTATTTGACAATAATCTAAACTTGGCAAATTTCAAAAGGAGGATGAACGAATTGTTTCTGCCCAGTTTATAAATTATTGTCCTTAATCTTCTATTATAAATATCTTATCTATCTTAAACTTCTATTATAAATGTTCTTGTAAAGTGTTCTTTATTTGTCAATAAATATCGAAAGAAGGAAAAAAATACTCTATCTTTAGTAAATTTTTATTTAAAATATCATTAATATTCAAGCAAAAAATGTGAGCGTGGGGAAAATACATATACATATATTATTTAAATAATTTAGAAATAGTTAATATTTTTTTAACAAGATTAAAATTATATAATAAATATCAAGTATTGCACAGCCAACAGATGATAAAAAATATTCACTATTATTTCAATCATCAATAATTCGATGGTGGGAGTATTTGCAGATCCTTAATAGGGGTATTAATATCATAATTGGGTATCAAATATTTGTCCTTTTGGGATGCCATTGAAGGGGTCACCATTCTATCAAAAAGCAATATAATACATATATTAATATGAATAAATTAATACTAAATATACTTATATTAATGATTAATAGCAGATAGGTACTTAAAATACACAAATTAAATATGATAAAAAAAGAGGAAAATTCGAAGCAAATTCAGGGTCGGGACAATTAAAAAGTATATGTACTCGTATATTACTTGTCGACAGTCAATTAAGTTGCGTACACCTATTAATATTATTGGTTCCGTGACAATTCAATACACGTATTAATCAGCACACTTTAAAAGTGATACAAAAATTAAAAAAATTCTTATCATTTAATTATTTGTTAATAATGTTAATATTGACTTTATGGATATTGTACTATTTACTATTTTCAAGTGCAACTTAATTTTTATCGTAGCTTTTACGTAGTACAGAGTGTAGGTATGGGTCAACTCATAGAGGAATTAATTTATACTTTTTATGTTGTTTTTGTTTTATTATCTTTACAACTTTACTATCATCCGCAGTTTACCTCATTCCACTCTGAGCGCTGGAATGTACGTTGCATAAGACAGGTCTCAATTAAAAGAAATTATTTAATATTTAATAGTTTTATCACTTCTAACAATAGCTGTAAATCCAGTTTGTCAGATGAAACACCACAATAGACACTAAAGTTTCCACGTACCTACGGAAAACCCATGTCCACAATTAGCGAAACATCCCAACTTAAAGTCGGGGTCGTACAGAACTCTAACATTATGATACTGACTCAAAGTCAAGGACTTATGGAGGTCTATCATTAGCATATTAACGCAAAGTCAAAGAAGTAGGTACAGAGTTATATCATGTAGATATGAACTCAAAGTCAAGGTCATACAGAGAACCACCATTAGGATATGATCTCAAAGTCAAAGTCATACTGAGCTCAACCATGATTACCTACGATACAGACTCAAAGTCAAGGTCGTACAGAGCTCTACCATAACAATACTATCTCGAAGTCAAGGTCATTACGATGCCTACTCAAATTCAAAGATGTACAAAACTCTAACATTACGATATTTTATTTTTTATATATTTATTTATTCATTAACACACATTCGTTTCACACTTGGTTCAAATAAGACTTAATTGCGTTTCTCTGCAATAAAAAAAAGACTTTTATTCATAATAGGTATTTACAATTTTAAGAATAACAAAATAAGAAATTTAAGATTATCAAAATATTCACTCACCTGCAATAAACAAAAGAAACAACATTTAAAGCCTCTATTTCAGGTGTTTTTATCTCGTTAAAAATTATAAAGCATATTCCTACAAATTTCGCTCTCGTTAAACGTCACGGCCGTTTAGTCAGTAGTGACATCTAGCGGGCTACCAACTAACCTGTCGGTAACGCGGAAATTACAGAATTAAGAAAGCGCTAACATTAAGTAATGTGGTTTTCTTTACATCTCCCCCCTTAGGGAGAAACAATTGCAAGTGACAATACACATAATTGTTTATTTACTAACAAACACTGGACACAGTTTTGTAATATGGTAGAAATTTGATTCTGCTTTTCTGTGTCCGGCATCAACTTCATAGATTGAATTGGAGATCTTCTTTAAAATTTTGTATGGTCCAATCCTCAATTCCTCCAATTTCTTCCTATTTAGTCGATTTCCATTTTCCACGTAGACTCTGTCTCCCACTTCAAATATATATTCTTTCCTCTTCAGATCGAATATTTTTTTATTATAATTGTGTGATTTTATCGTGTTTTCAAGAGCCAGTTCCCTATCTCTTTTCAGGTCTTCTTTTGTACATTTTGATTTCAATTCAAGTGGTAGAATATTCACATTTTCGCCTTCCAAAAGATATTTTGGAGCAAACTTCGTGACTGTGTGTTCTGTTTCGTTATATTTTTCTACACATTTCTGTGCAATTGTAGTACATGCTATTTTCTTATCACTTTCATTTATTTTACATCTTATCTTATTGACTAAAGTTTGATTTAGCCTTTCATTAGACCCGTTTGAAAATGGTGCATCCACAGCTGTGAAAATCATTCTTATGTTCTCCTTCTTCAGAAATTCTTTAAATTCTTTGGAATTTATACCAGGGTATTGGTCCGTTAATACCATATCAATATTGTAGTCTTGTGTCACATTTTTTATCAGTTTTATAAAATCACTGGAGCTTTGATTTCTTGACGTGAAAATATAAGCATATCTTGTAAAATGATCAACCAGAAGATGTAAGTATTTCTTTGTTGACCGTGATCCTCCAAAGCCCCCAATGGTATCAATAGATGTAAGTATTTCTTTGTTGACCGTGATCCTCCAAAGCCCCCAATGGTATCAATAGATATAATTTCAAATGGGCGTGTTGCTGGACCTAAATGTGACATTAAACCATATTTTGGCTTCCTCCTTGATTTGTTTTTATACAAATTTCACATTCATCACAATTTTTTTTAATGTTTTCAATGATATTCTTTGCTGTGTAGAATGGTGTTATTTTATTTGTCATCTGGGTTCTCCCAATGTGGCACTAAGTATCGTGGACATCTGTTATTAGAGTTTTGCTAAGTTGTTCTGACAGTACAATTTTTTTCTTCCTTTTATTCTTTTTGTAGTAAATTTCATTTTCCAATATAAGTTTTCCATTTTGTAAGTCTAGATTGGTGTGTTGATCATTTTTTATATCTTCTAGGTTTATTAAATTTACTACTTTTAAAAAATCGTCAGTATTTTCATAAGGTTCTAGAACTGGGTTTTTGCTTAAACAGTCTGCTTCTTGGTTTGATTTTCCTGGGATATATTTTATTTTAAAATTATATTGGGATAAATAATATGTCAAATCCCCTAGCTCCTCGTCAGTTCTAGACTTGATGTTCATATTTTCCAATGGTTTATGATCTGAATAGACCTTAAATTCTTTTCCCATAAGCCAGTGCTGCCAATATTTCACAGCTTCTTTTATTGCCAGACATTCTAGGTATATTGCCTTTTTCTTTTTTTGAGATTCAGTCATTTTTTTTGAAAAATAAGCAACCGGCTTACTGTCTTCATTTTTATCTTCTTGTTTGAGCACCGCTCCCACTCCTTTGATACTAGCATCCGTGTAAATGTTTATTGGTAGTTCAGGGTCAAAGATATTTAGAAGTGGTTTTGAACATAGCAAAGCCTTTATTTTATCAAATGATTCCTGACATTCTGTGGACCAGATGAATTTCACGTCTTTCCGTAATAAATTGTGTAACGGATCCAGGATAATTGCACTGTGTGGTACAAATTTATGATGAAAATTAATTTTTCCTAGGAATTGACGTATATTTTTTTTTGTCTCTGGAACTGGAAAGTTTTTGACAGCGGTTAAATAATCTTTCAGAGGTCTGATTGAATTGTTTTCTATTATGTGACCTAAATATTTGGCATAATTATTTGCAAAAGTACATTTCGAAAATTTTAGTCTTAAACCTTCTGTTAGAATTGCCTCCAGTAGTGTTGATATATGTACTATATGTTCTTCAAAAGTTCTTGAAAAAATTAATATGTCGTCTATAAAATTTACTGCAAAACTGGAAAATTTGTATTTTCTTATGATGTTGCTCAATATTCTTTGGAAAATGGCTGGCGCAGTCCTTAATCCAAATGGGAGACACGTCCATGGAAAATGACCTTCTTGTGTTACAAATGCAGTTTTATATCTATCTTGAATTTTCAAAGGAATTGACCAAAATGCTGAATTTATATCAAAAGTAGAAAAATATTCACAGTTTACAGTTTTAACCATTAAATCCTCAATCAACGGAAAAGGTTGTGATTGAGGGACGACAATTTTGTTCAGTTCTCTGAAATCGATACATAACCTTGTTTTTTTCTCATCTTATTTTTTATATGCCAGAGTTACTGGAGCAGCAAATGGGCTATAGGATTCTTCAATCAAATTCTTCTTTAATAGTTTTGATATTTGATTTTGTATTTCTCTTCTATCTTCCGCTGTGCATCTGTATGGACGTTTGTAACAGTATTTATCAACCATCAAGTCAATATGAGCTTCATAATGTCTCACAGTACCGACGTCATATTTATTTTTGGCGAAGACTGGTTTGTATTTTTCTATCAACTTATCGATTTCTGATTGTTGATATAAATCTAGATGGTTTACTATCATTTCAAATCCATCCGTGTTTACAAGTTCGTTGAAATTTATTTCACATTTGTTTATGTGTTTAGTGTTTTGTTCCTCAGAATGTAAAAAAAAACTTTCTTCATTTTTTTCACCTAGTACATCAGGAATTTTAATATTTATTAAATTTGAAGTATTGTTTTTTGAATAGTTATTGTTTTTTATATCCTCTTCATCGGAGGTCACTTCTTCTGGGTTTTTACATTGTATGATCTTTAATTGTTCATTTTGTATCAATTTGAAATTTTTGATACAATCCAAACCAATGAGAAAATCGTAATTAAAATTTTCATTATCTACTACAAAAATATCCACAATTCTTTCTATATTGTAGATTTTTATTTTGAGCGTTACCATACCTTTTGTTTTCTTCTCACCATTAATAGTCTTCAAGTTTACTATTTGTATATCACTTGTTTATTCTCTTGGCTGTATCTTCAATAATTTTGCATTAATTAATGACACATTTGAACCTGAATCATAAATTCCTGAAACTTTTAAAGTATCATTTAATAGTAACTTGACTTTTATTAATGGTGGCACCTCTAGTTTTTTGGATTCTTCTCGTTTAGTTCAATTTCCAATTCCGAGTTATTTACAGTTTTCACAACTGCTTTTTGATTTTTCTTATTAAACCAGCAATTTTCCTCAGGATGGTAACGTTTCCCTTTTTTCTCGTTAACACAGATTCGGCACGGTTTTTTTTTCTTCAATTTCTTTGGATTTAGTGTCAGAATATATAATACTTTTTTTTTCATACTTATTCTTCCCAACAAGATGTTCCAATTTTCCTATTTTATTGTAAAGATCTTCCGGTCCTCGTAAAGTTTCTCTGTCAATTTTATCAGCCACATAATTAGGTAAACCAAATGCTATAAGGTCTATCTATAAGTGTCCCAGTATCAATTGATTTCCTTACTTCCAGTAATAATTTTTCTTTTTTTAATGCATACTCAAGTAACGAACCTGCTTGATATTTAAAGGCGAGAGCATATCTAATGGGTGACCATCCTTTGTTTGCAAATGTGTGACAATTTTTTTTCTCCCATATGTCCCATTCCGATTCCACTGTAAATTTCATTAGCATGCAGCTGTACCACTCTACACCCGAGCATTCCAAAAAATGTTTTAAAATTTCAATTTTCGTTTTGTCTTCGTTGATTTGGAAACGTTCACATTCTTTATTAAAATCTTCAATCCACTGGTTAGCATTTGAGCTTCTGCCAGTGAATTTTCCTATGATGAAATCCTTTGCAATATTCCCTAAATTTTTAGTTTCAGATTTTGTTTTTTTATCTTCAAGCAATTTTTCTAACAGTTTTTCCAACATTTGGCTTGAGCTATTAGGTATAGATTCAGCATTATTTATGTTTTCCATAATTTCTTCTAGGTAAAAATCATTAAACTGTAAGTTTTGTTCTTCATCTAAATATATTGTTGACATATCATCCGTCAAGGTTATCCATATTTTCCTTGTTTGATGTCTTTTATTTAATGATTTTCTTACCTTGGCATAGTTTGGAGTGTTTATAATTTGTTGGTGTAGATTTGCAGGTTGGGATTCGGGTGGTATACAAAAAATCCGTCCATCAGGTGTAGCTATTGAAGTTATGCATATGACTTTGATTTTCCGTCTGCCGTTTGTCCCACAGCAAAATCAAACCTCAATTTATCCATGATTCGGGAAATATTTGCAGAAAAAATGTTGTTTTATAATGGTGTTTCACACTTGGTTCAAATAAGACTTAATTGCGTTTCTCTGCAATAAAAAAAAAGACTTTTATTCATAATAGGTATTTACAATTTTAAGAATAACAAAATAAGAAATTTAAGATTATCAAAATATTCACTCACCTGCAATAAACAAAAGAAACAACATTTAAAGCCTCTATTTCAGGTGTTTTTATCTCGTTAAAAATTATAAAGCATATTGCTACAAATTTCGCTCTCGTTAAACGTCACGGCCGTTTAGTCAGTAGTGACATCTAGCAGGCTACCAACTAACCTGTCGGTAACGCGGAAATTACAGAATTAAGAAAGCGCTAACATTAAGTAATGTGGTTTTCTTTACACATATTTTAACATTAAAATGATTATGTGTACAGAATTTAAAAAAAAAAGCACATGATGCATATTTGGTATATAAGTGTAACATATTTATAATATATATGAAGGTATAATAATGTATAAGTGCATGACACAGAGAAGTTACAAAGGGAAAGGTTTTTTAATTTGTAGATACTCCTTTTTTTATAAAAATAGTAATAGCCTGATCTACATGATACATAATTCACAAGTGCATAATATAATACTCGTATAATATGAGTGCATGACATTGTGAAAAAAATCATTTTTTTTTATATTTCGGATGATGTAAAAATGTATGAAATTGCATAATACATAATATAGTATATGATACATAGAAAGAAAAAAAAATAGGAACAAGTTTTTGGATTGCAGATGAGTACAAAGATAATATATATAAAAAATAATAATTAAACAATAGCTCTTATGCGATGCTCTTATAATTGTTGCAACATAAAAATATCGTTCAGGTATCTTTTAAACATGGGTAAACTTATATTATGTAATTTTTGTCGGTTTGTCTATTTTTTGTTTTTATTTTTGTTTAATTATGTAATTTTTGTCGGTTTGTGATTTTTTTGGACGTTATTTTTGTAGGTTTGTGTAATTTTTGTTTTTTATTTTGTCGAATTGTTTATTTTTTGTCGGTTTGTCGGTTATTTGTATGTTGTTTATGTAGGTTTGTGTAATTTTGTGTAGTATATGATACATAGAAAGAAAAAAGAGGAACAAGTTTTTGGATTGTAGATGAGTACATAGATATATATATAAAAAAATAATAATTAAACAATAGCTCTTATGCGATGCTCTTATAATCGTTGCAACATAAAAATATCGTTCAGGTATCTTTTAAACATGGGTAAACTTATATTAAATATATCTATAGCAGAGGTGAATTTATTTCCAAGTATATGTAGACGAGAAATGGGTGCATGCATTTGGTAGTTAGTCCCAGAAGTATTGTTACAGAATAACATATTTTGCCGAGTTTGTCCATGGAGTCAAAGTCAATGACGTAGAGAACTTTACCATTTGAAGGCGGTAGAGTTCTGTTGCTAGACTTCTACGGCCATTCCATTACAATAAGGACTAAGTCGAGGATACCTTTACGATACGGCAATGACGTAAGCATACCACGGAATCATGGTGTAGGTAGATAAAATGACAATTAACTGTTCAAAGACGTACATAGCTATACTTACCAATATGATACTCACAAGACAAGTCAAAGACGTACATAGCTATACTTATCAATATGATACTCACAAGACAAGTCAATGACATACATAGCAATACTTATCAATATGATACTCACAAGACAAGTCAAATACATCAATAGCTATACTCACCAATATGATACTCGCAAGATAAGTCAAAGGTATACATGATAATATTATGAATTAGTGTTCCTCGCAAAAGCTGTAAAATCATTAGTAAAAGTTTCATAAAACTTCACCACACGGAGGCTTGTAGGTGTCGATCAGTGGCGAGCAGTCCGCAAAGGTTGAAAAGCTGTACCTACCCTAAGAAAAATGAACCAATGTAATATGTCACAATCGTTCATCGTTGATAAATTATTAATATTTGACAAATTCACACGTTTTACAAAGATAATAAAGGGACTATTTTTAAGTATTCATTGTACAATTTATACCCGAACTTACAAGTAAAAGACGTACACAGCTATACTTACCAATATGATACTTACAAGACAAGTAAAAGATGTACATACATATACTTACCAATATGATACTCACAAGACAAGTCAAAGGTGTACATGATAATATTATGAAATATACAAACCGACAAAAAATACACAATTCGACAGAAAAAATATACAAAAATACACTAACCTACAAAAACAACAAACAAAAAAACACAAACCGACGAAAATTATACAATAAAACAAAATAATATACAAAAATAGACAAACCGACAAAAATTGCACAATTAAACAAAAATAAAATACAAAAATTACACAAACCTACAAAAATAACAAACAATAAAATCAAAAACCGAAAAAAAAATACACAATTCGACAAATATAAAATACAAAAAAAACACAAAAAAACACAAACTGACAAAAAATACATAATTAAACAAAAATAAAATACAAAAACTACACAAACCTACAAAAACAACATACAAAAAAACACAAACCGACGAAAATTACACAATTAAAAAAAAATAATATACAAAAAATACACAAACCTACAAAAATAAAATACAAAATAATCAAAAACCGACAAAAATTATACAATTTACCAAAAATAACATACAAAAATTACGCAAACCTACAAAAATAATATACATAAAATCGACAAACCGACAAAAAATACACAATTATAAAAAAATAAAATACAAAAATTACACAAACCTACAAAAACAAAATACAAAAAAACACAAACCGACAAAAATTACACAATTTCACAAACCAACAGCAATAACATAAAAAAAACAAACCGACAAAAAATACACAATTATACAAAAATAACATACAAAAAAACACAAACCTACAAAAACAACATACAAAAAAACACAAACTGAAGAAAATTACACAATTAAACAAAAATAATATACAAAAAATAAACAAACCTACAAAAATAACATACAAAATAATCACAAACCGACAAAAATTACACAATAAAATAATATACAAAAATTACATAAACCTACAAAAATAACATACAAAAAAACATAAACCGACGAAAATTACACAATTTAACAAAAATAATATACAAAAAGTAAACAAAGCTACAAAAATAACAGACAAAATAATCACAAACCGACAAAAATTATACAATTAAACAAAAATGATATACAAAAACTACACAAAAATAATATACAAAAACTACACAAAAATAATATACAAAAAATCGATAAAACTATCAAAAATAATATTAAAAAAAACACAATTCGACAAAAATAAAATACAAAAAATACACAACCCACAAAAAACATAAAAAAAACACAAACCGACAAAAATACACAATTCGACAAAAATAAAATACTAAAAATATTACACAAACCTACAAAAACAACAAAAAAAAACCGACAAACCAACAAAAAATACACAATTCACCAAAAATAAATTCAAAAATTACACAAACCAACAGTAATAACATAAAAAAAACAAAACGAAAAAAAATACACAATTAAACAAAAATAAAATACAAACATTACACAAACCTACAAAAATAACATAGAAAAAACACAAACCGACAAAAAATACACAATTCGACAAAAATAAAATACAAAAAATACACAAACCTACAAAAGCAACATACAAAAAAACACAAACTGACGAAATTTACAAAATAAAATACAATAATTAAACAAACCTACAAAAACAACATGCAAAAAAACACAAATCGACGAAAAATACACAATTAAACAAAAATAATATACAAAAATTAAACAAACCTACAAAAATAATACACAAAAAATCGAAAGAGCTACAAAAATTATGTACAAAAAAATCAAAAACCGAAAGAACATACACAATTCGCAAAAAATAAATTAAAAAATTACACAACCCTTCAAAAATAACATTAAAAAAAAACAAACCGACAAAAAATACAAAAATAGAAAAAAAATAAAATACAAAAATTACACAAAAAACATAAAAAAACACAAACCGACAAAAAATACACAATTAAACAAAAATAAAATACAAAAATTACACAAACCTACAAAAATAATGTACAAAAAATCGACAAACCTACAAAATAATACACAAAAAAACACAAACCGACGAAAATTGCACAATTAAACAAAAATAATATTTAAAAATTACACAAACCTACAAAAATAATATACAAAAAATGGACAAACCTACAAAAATAATATACAAAAAAACACAAACCGACACAAAATACACAATTCGCAGAAAATAAATTCAAAAATTACACAAACCTACAAAATTAACATAAAAAACACAAACCGACAAAAAATACACACTTAAACAAAAAATAAAGTACAAAAATTACACAAACCTACAAATATAACATAAAAAAAACACAAACCGACAAAAAATTACATACAAAAAAATCACAAACCGACAAAAAATACAAAAGTAGACAAAAATAAACTACAAAAATTACACAAAAAAACATGAAAAACACAAACCGACAAAAAATACACAATTGAACAAAAATAATATACGAAAAATCGGAAACCGACAAATTTACACAATTATACAAAAATAATATTTAAAAATTACACAAACCTACAAAAATAATGTACAAAAAATCGACAAACCTACAAAATAATACACAAAAAAACACAAACCGACGAAAATTGCACAATTAAACAAAAATAATATTTAAAAATTACACAAACCTACAAAAATAATATACAAAAAAATCAGGCAAAATACACCACAAAATAATATACAAAAAAACTGGAAACCGACGAAAAATACACAATTAAACAAAAATAATATACAAAAAATAAACATACCTACTAAAATAACAGACAAAATAATCACAAACAGACAAAAATTATACAATTAAACAAAAATAACATACAAAAATTTCAAAAAACTACAAAAAAAACATAAAAAAACACAAACCGACAAAAAATACACAATTAAACAAAAATAAAATACAAAAATTACAAAAACCTACAAAAACACAAAAAAAACACAAACCGACGAAAATTACACAATTAAACAAAAATAATATTTAAAAATTACACAAACCTACAAAAATAATATACAAAAAATCGACAAACCTACAAAAATAATATACAAAAAAACACAAACCGACAAATAATACACAATTAAACAAAAATAAAATATAAAAATTACACAAACCTACAAAAATAACATACAAAAAAATACAAACCGACAAAATACACAATTCGACAAAAACAAAAATTACAAAAACCTACAAAAATTACATACAAAAAAAATCACAAACCGAAAAAAAATACAAAAAAAGAAAAAAAAATAAAATAGAAAAATTACACAAAAAAACATAAAAAAACACAAACCGACAACAAATACACAATACAAAATAAAATGCAAAAATTATACAAACACAAAGCTACAAAAATAATAAACAAAAAAAAAACGAAAACCGACAGAACATACACAATTCGCCAAAAATAAATTAAAAAAATACACAAACCTACAAAATCAACATGAAAAAAACACAAACCGACAAAAAATACAAAATTAAACAAAAATAAAATACAAAAATTACACAAAACTACAAAAAAAAAACATAAAAACACAAACCGACAAAAAATACACAATTGAACAAAAATAATATACGAAAAATCGGAAACCGACAAAAATACACAATTATACAAAAACAAAATACAACAATTTCAAAAATCTACAAAACTAACATACAAAAAAAATCACAAACCGACAAAAAATACAAAATTAGACAAAAATAGTATACAAAAAATAAACAAACCTACTAAAATAACAGACAAAATAATCACAAACAGACAAAAATTATACAATTAAACAAAAATAAAATACAAAAATTTCACAAAACTACAAAAAAAACATAAAAAAACACAAACCGACAAAAAATACACAATTAAACAAAAAAAATATGTACAAAAAATAAATAAAGCTACAAAAATAACAGACAAAATAATCACAAACCGACAAAAATTATACAATTAAACAAAAATAATATTCAAAAATTACACAAACCTACAAAAATAACATTAGAAAAATCGACAAACCGACAAATAATACACAATTCGAGAAAACTAAAATTCAAAAATTACACAAACCTACAAAATCAACATAAAAAAAACACAAACCGACAAAAAAACACGATTAAACAAAAATAAAATACAAAAATTACAAAAACCTACAAAAACACAAAAAAAAACACAAACCGACGAAAATTACACAATTAAACAAAAATAATATTTAAAAATTACACAAACCTACAAAAATAATATACAAAAAATCGACAAACCTACAAAAATAATATACAAAAAAACACAAACCGACTCAAAATACACAATTCGCCAACAATAAATTCAAAAATTACACAAACCTACAAAATTAACATACAAAACACAAACCGACAAAAAATACACAATTAAACAAAAATAATGTACAAAAATTACACAAACCTACAAATATAACATAAAAATATATTCGACAAAAAATACACAAATAAACAAAAATAAAATACAAAAATTACACAAACTTACAAAAAAACATTAAAAAAAACACAAACCGACAAAAAATACACAATAAAAAAAAATGAAATACTAAAATTACACAAACCTACAAAAATAACATACAAAAAAACACAAACCGACGAAATACAGAATTCGAAAAAAACAAAATACAAAAATTAAACAAAACTACAAAAAAAAAACATAAAAACACAAACCGACAAAAAATACACAATTGAACAAAAATAATAAACGAAAAATCGGAAACCGACAAAAATACACAATTATACAAAAATAAAATACAAAAATTTCACAAACCTACAAAACTAACATACAAAAAAAATCACAAACCGACAAAAAATACAAAATTAGACAAAAATAATATACATAAAATAAACAAACCTACTAAAATAACAAACAAAATAATCACAAACAGACAAAAATTATACAATTAAACAAAAATAAAATACAAAAATTTCACAAAACTACAAAAAAAACATAAAAAAACACAAATCGACAAAAAATACACAATTAAACAAAAATAAAATACAAAAATTACACAAAACTACAAAAAAAACATAAAAAAACACAAACCGACAAAAAATACACAATTGAACAAAAATAATATACAAAAAATCGGAAACCGACAAAAATACACAATTATACAAAAATAAAATACAAAAATTTCAAAAACCTACAAAACTAACATACAAAAAAAATCACAAACCGACAAAAAATACAAAATTAGACAAAAATAATATACAAAAAAACACAAACCGACAAAAAATAACAGACAAAATAATCACAAACAGACAAAAATTACACAATTAAACAAAAATAAAATACAAAAATTTCACAAAACTACAAAAAAACATAAAAAACACAAACCGACAAAAAATAACAGACAAAATAATCACAAACCGACTAAAATTATACAAGTAAACAAAAATAATATTCAAAAATTACACAAAGCTACAAAAATAACATTAGAAAAATCGACAAACCTACAAAAATAATATACAAAAAAACACAAACCGACAAAAATACACAATTCGTCAATATAAAATACTAAAAAAATTACTCAAACCTACAAAAACAACATACAAAAAACCGACAAACCGACAAATAATATACAATTCGAGAAAAATAATATACAAAAAATACATAAACCTACAAAAAAAACATAAAAAAAACATAAACCGACGAAAATTACAAAATTATATAAAAAAATTACACAACCCTTCAAAAATAATATACAAAAAATCGAAAAACCTACAAAATAATATACAAAAAAACACAAACCGACAAAAATACACAATTAAAAAAAAAAAGAAATACAATAAATACACAAACCTACAAAAAAAACTCAAACCGAGAAAAATACACAATTCGACAAAAATAAAATACTAAAATTAAACAAACCTACAAAAGCAACACTAAAAAAACACAAAACGATGAAAATTACACAATTAAACAAAAATAATATACAAAAATTACACAAACCTACAAAAATAACATACAAAAAATATTCGACACAATTAAACAAAAATAAAACACAAAAATTACACAAACGTACAAAAATAACATACAAAAAAACACAAACCGACAAAAAATACACAATTGAACAAAAATAATATACAAAAAATCGGTAACCGACAAAAATACACAATTATACAAAAAATAAAATACAAAAATTTCACAAACCTACAAAACTAACATACAAAAAAAAATCACAAACCGACAAAAAATACAAAATTAGACAAAAATAATATAAAAAAAATAATATTCAAAAAATAAACAAACCTACTAAAATAACAGACAAAATAATCACAAAGAGACGAAAATTACACAATAACAAAAATAAAACACAAAAATTTCACAAAACTACAAAAAAACATAAAAAAACACAAACCGACAAAAAATAACAGACAAAATAATCACAAACCGACAAAAATTATACAATTAAACAAAAATAATATTTAAAAATTACACAAACCTACAAAAATAATATACAAAAAAACACAAACCGACAAAAATACACAATTGGTCAAAATAAAATAGTAAAAAAGTACTCAAACCTACAAAAACAACATACAAAAAACCGACAAATAATAAACAATTCGAGAAAAATAATATACAAAAAATACAAAAACCTACAAAAAAAACATACAAAAAAACAAAAACCGACGGAAATTACAAAATTAAACAAAAATTATATAA